>PVKM010033245.1:0-16063 GCA_004027735.1 Carollia perspicillata
TTGCCGCTAGTGCTGGGCCTGGGGCCCACTGAGGACAGCTGTTGCTTGTTTGAGAGGATTTAGGAGGCTGTGAAGCATGATCCAAGACCAGGCATTCATATGAAAAAGAAGCTTTGGTGGGCCTATCAGTTGGGTGGGGTGGAGTCTCTGGGGATGTCCAAGGCTGATCAAACAGTGTTAGCCAAGTTGATGGAGTCCTAGATATGATATCATTTTGCTGACTCAGTGTGTATGGATGTGGTCTTCAACTTTGTAGTCGTCAGACTTTTATTCAACTCGATTTTTGATAGTTCTGAGTAATGGGTATTCTATATTTTTGTTGTAATTTTGATGTTATTGTGCAAAGAGGTGAGCCATGTCTTCCAACACTGCCATGTGTACCTAAATTCTCTTCAAGTGTTATTTGAGATTGCTCTTTTTGAGAATAAAATAGTGTTTTGGCTTTCAGAATTTCTTTTGTGTTACAAAATTAAAGTCAGAAAAAATACGACATCCCCTTTTCTACTCACTTTTACTCTTGCCTCTAAATAGACTAAGGAGGATACAATATTGCATTCTGGAACGGATATCCCCAAAAATACAGCTTTTCAATTTTAAATGTGAATAAACATTTAAATTTGACAGTATTTTGTTCCTTTGGATTTTATAAAAATAATTTAAGTTATCATAGTTTTCCTGCTTCTTCTCCTAATATAGTATACATAACTTGTAGAAAGATTGTAAAATTCTAAATTTATACATAATTCATAACCTGTGGAATTAAATTCTGACCTCTTATGTTATCAATAATCCACATTAATATTAATATTTACTTTTTTACCTTTGAACTCTTTTCAAATTTAATTATTTTTCATCCATAATACGGATAACCACATGTATTAGTTTTCCATTGTTGTATAAGAAATAAGAAATTACTCTAAGATTAGTAGCTTAAAGCAACAGACATTTGTTGTCTAACAATGTCTGCGGATCAAGAATCTCATTACATATTAGCCGCGTCCTCTGAGGTGCTACAGTCAAGGCATTGTTCAGGTCCAGTTCCTATCTGAATACTCAACTGGGGAAGGAATCATTTACAAATTCACTAAGGTTACTTGCATAATTGATTTTCCTGTGGTTGTAGGATGGAGGGCCTCATTTTCTTGACGGCTGTCAGCTGAAAGTCCTTGCAGGCTATTGCAGACTGGTTGCTCCCCCAAGTTTGTAGAGGCTCCCCTGAGTTTCTTACTAGGTGGGCCTTCCAACATGGCTGCTTCCTTCACCATAGCCAGCAAGAATGAGAAAGAATCCTGCCAAATGGGATTTATGATCTTATAAGATGCAGTCACATCACCACATACATGTAATTAGGCACATCCCATTTCCTTTTCCATATTCTGTTGATTAAAAACAAATAACAGGTCTCATCCACACTTAAGGAAAGGGGATAACACAAGGTCATGGACACCAGGAGTTAGGAAATATAGGGGACATTTTAAGAGTCTGTCTGCCACATAAAGCTAATGATCTAGGTATTAGCAATTCATTTTCAAATAAATACATAAACAGAAAGTAAAAACAGTAGGGTGTAATTCAAATATTATTGCCTACAAATTAGGAAATTTGCTATTAGCAAGTTGTGTGGCACTCCGTAACCTGCGTCACCTCTCTGGACCCAGAAGTGATTGGTTCCACATCTCAGAATGGAGGTTTGGACTAGAATGATTGCTAAAGTCCTTCCCAGCATCAGACTTCTACAAGGCCTGGAATATTTTGAATATATAGAATTTTCAGTGAACTACATGTTTTACTTTTTACCCCTGACATTTATCCAGAAGTTTAAGTTCTTAATGGCTTGTATTACAAAGGTTAAATTTATCAGGATTTCAATGTAATTTAAATGCATTTTTGTGTAAATGTTTACTCTAAACAAGTTGTGGAAAGCAGAAGAGTTAATGACTAAGTAGGGTTCTATACTCAGATGCTTGAGGTCAAGTTCCAGCTCCTCTTGTCATCAACTGAGTGACACTGGAAAAAATATTTAATTTCTTTTTATTGGGAACGTGAAACGGTAATTGTACCTAACTGACAACATCGTTGCCTCACAAATATGAATGAAATTATTTCATAAATATTAGATATTCTAGATGTTATTATCATTACATACAATGTATCATTATGTTAAGCAAGGAAACTACAAAGAAGGAACTCTGCCTTTAAGAAGTGGTGCTTTAGTGAAATACTTTCTCTCTTAGGTGGAATATGTCCTTATAAAAATATTTTATTTCCCTTGAGATTTATCAGCAGCCATGACATTGTTGAAATTCTTCTTGAATTTGATAAATATGGTTATATTAATAATTGAATAAATTCTGTTGGTGTTATCCAGCATCCTCGGAAAGAACTAACTAGGGCAAGTTTTTTTGAAATATAAGAATAATATCTGTTTAATGAAATATTCATTTTGATTCTGTATATTCTGTTATTTGGTGAGCATATTTCCAGGTACAAAAACATGGTTATTAATAAATGGGCCATACATAAATTGTGCATTAAGAAAAATTGAAAGACAAGAGTATTGAGCATCCTTTTTCTTGGATAGAGGAACTGATGCACTGTCTGACATTGAAGCCAGACAGTTAGTCTAATTTCATAGGATGACAAGCAGCCAGATTCACACCCCACCTCATCTTTCAAACTGTCTTTTGTTCTCTACACAGAAAAATCACGTGGAATGAGAAATAATATGGAGGGACAAACATTTGGCTCTGGAGGAAAATCCTTGTCCTTATCACTTTTGCTGAAGCTGTTTTTAAAACATGGACTTAGGTTTTCAGTCTTTGAACTTCTCCTACAACATGGGGGCAAACTCAAAAGACCAAAATCTACAGGCCAGATACTGAAAAGCTCCAATGACAGTGGGCAGATGAGAAACACATAATATGAACGCCATGAAGAGTGGCAGATGTTGATGTGTTTCATGGACATGTGGATGCATTTTGAGGGAACTTGACCAGTGAGATGGATTAAAGTGATATACCCACTTTGCTTTTAACTGCAAGGAGAGAAAAGGAGATATCAAAGAAGATGAGAAGAGAAATGCTATCAAATAGTGCTTTTTAATAGTTGGTGAAAATCACATCAAATACTTTTGAGTACTCACCATAAACTGAAGTTGACTTTTTTCTTTACTTATTTCCATCTCTGTTGTATCTCCCCGTTTAGAATGTTGGATCCAAGATGGCAAAGATTTTCTATGTTTTGTTTATCATTTTAACTAATTTCCTAAAATTGTGCAAAGCCATTGTAGGTGCTTAATAAAACAAGTGCAATGAATGTATAAGGAGTTAAGAGGTCTCTATGCAACTACATTAACTTCTTGGAGACTCAATTTCTTAACCCTTAATTGATGGAGTAGGCTAGATGGCTAACATTTCTTTTAGCATTAATACTTATTGATGGTATGCATGTTTCAAGGGTTCATATAATAACCACCTAATGTTTTTTCTTCTTAATTTTTATTACATTTATTGGGGTGACATTGGTTAATAAGCTTATATAGGTTTCAAGTGTACAATTCTATGGCACATGATCTGCGTATTGCATTGTGTGGCTACCACCCAAAGTCAAATCTTACTTGCCATTTATTTGACCACCTTTACCCTTCACTACTTCTCTACCTTCCTTCCTTCTCGTAACCACCATAATGTCTGTGTCTATGAGTTTGTTACTGTTTGTTTGTCTTGTTTGTTTGTTTGCTGCTTTCCATTTCATATCCCACATATGAGTGACATTTTATGGTTCTTAACTTTTTGTGCTTGATGTTTCATTTAGCAGATATTCTCAAGGTCCATCCATGTTGCTGCAAGTGGAAGTATTTCACTTTTTATGGCTGAGTAGTATTCCACTATATATATGCACGACACTTTCTTTATCCAATCACCTTTCAAAAAGACACTTCAGTTGTTTCCCTGTCTTGGCCACTGTGAATAATGCTGTCATGAACACAGGGGTGAACATGTATTTGTGAATAAATGTTTTCAAAATTTTTGGGTGGATACCCAGAAAGGTCACATGATAACTCTGTTCTTACTTTTTTGAGGAACATTCATGCTGTTTTCCATAATGCCTATATCAGTTTACATTCCCACCAGCAGTGAATGAGGATAACCAGCTAAATTTTTTTTAACAGGAAACTTCACTTATGTAATAGATTGCATTTGACCAATCTTTTTATTTCTGAAACATTTCTCCATGATGAATTATTTATACTGTTAATTATCAATGTACTCATTAATGTCTGCTTTTTGTTCCTGATTAAACTATGTGGGGTTTTTTGTGCATGTGTGTGTATGATGAGTCTGTTTTTGGTTATTTAGATCCCCATATAAGGTGAAATGAAAGATTCTCCTCAGTTTATACTGGGAAGTTCTTCAAAATATTTTTATGTTCATTTTTTTAAATAGTGAATTTCTAGCCTTGGCTGGTGTAGCCCAGTGGATTGAGTGCAGGCTGTGAGCCAAAGGGTCACCAGTTTGATTCCCAGTCAGGGCACATGCCTGGGTTGCCGGCCAGGTCCCAAGTAGGGGCCACATGAGAGGCAACCACACATTGCTGTTTCTCTCCCTCTCTTTCTCCCTCCCCTACCCTCTCTCTAAAAATAAATAAATAAAATCTTAAAAAATGAATAGTAAATTTCTAGAAAATTTAAAATATTTCTAGATCTATAGATAGATTTATTGGATATAGAAAAAAGAATAGAAAGATACTTACTTGTTTCCAAATATAGTAGTGCTAAGAACATCTGGACAGGTTGACATGAGAGCTATTTTCATTGATCTTTTTTGGTATTATGTGGGGTGAGTGTAAATTCAATATTATACTAAACATGTTTTGAATGGATTGGTTAACTGATCATAACTTCACCACATAGGTGATGAAATTCACAACTGTGGGAAGGTATTGCTGATAGCAGTAAAGAAATTTAGGTTCCTTTAGCCCCTTTTCACTATGTTTTAATTTTCAGTTGTCCATGTGTTTCTTTAAGCAAGGCCAATATGTAGAATTCTAAGTACAGTTCACCTTAAATATAAACATCTTAATATGGTTACAAAGATATTTAATTTTAAGATTTATTATAATGAAATATTTTCAAAATCTGATTTTTATATTGTAATTATAAACAGAAAAGTGAAAAATAAACAAGCACTAGGGAATAAAGAATAGTACAATATTGAAAGGGTGAAGGGTTTTCCAGAACAACTATAAAGGACACATGGACAAAACCATGGGGGGGTGGAATCAGGGGAGGGAGGTGGGAATGGTTGGGGCGGGGAGGTGTGGTGGTGGGGAAAGGCAGACAACTGTACTCCAACAACAATGAAATTTAAAAAAATGAAAAAAAAAGTGAAACAAAGAACAAGCAGTATCTTTATTTAAAAGTAAAAAAAAGAATAGTACAATATTCATACTTAAAGAACACTATTATATTCATATTTAAAACTATGTCCTTTATTTAGCTGAATATACATGCTAATTAAATCTCAAATGCTTAATAAAGCATTGTTTGTAGATTATTAACTTCTGGGCAAATGCATAGAAAACATAGGCTTATAAAAGTTGGAAAATATTTATGTTAATTGTTTTAATTGACATATCTTCCCTCTAGACCGTTAGAAAGTAAAGGCAGTCAAAACTAAAGCTCCAAAGAGGAAAATCGAAACCAGTAAAATGTGCTGATGTGTAACTTTCTAAGGATTTCAGCATAGAATTTGTCCATACAGGTCACATTAAAGTTACTGGGAGTCGTGTGGCTAATTCTTTCTCTAGGGAACTAAAAATGCGCCCTGCAGTATTAAAAAGTCTGAACCTGATTTTTACTTTCTCTGAACCATGATTATGTTACACTAAAGAAAGATACTTTTATTATCACATATGTAGTAAATTTTACATAAAGATTTGAAAATAACTTATTTGGTGAAAAGGCTGAATTTGTATGGGTCAGAGTAGAATTTTAATTAGTGTTGCAAATAAGAATACTGCCTTCATCATAATGATAAAACAAGCATGAGTGTCTGTATTTACCCTTTAGGTATACAAATGAGAATGTAAACCTCGGTGAATTCAATAAATAAGACATATTCAGAATGTTTACTTAAAATTAGATCTACTTTTTAATGTCATGTTTTAAGTGAATGCTTATTAATAGATCATTAATAAAACAAGTTTATGGAATGAGATTTCAAGAAAGAGGTGAGATGAATAAAAAGCAAAGAAAGTAAAAGATCTAATGGATTATTTTTTGTTTTGTTGTAAACAGTTTAGTCTTAGTAAGTTACCTATTTATTTCATATAAAAAGTGAATTCTAAATCTTTTTTTCCAGTTATATATGAAGATAAAATACTACAGACATTATTGCCTGTGAAATCATGGCCCTTTTATACTGCTCAATTCCCTCTGCTTTGACATTCAAACTAAAATATTAATCTCATTTTTTTCCTTTAAATAATTTCTGCCTGGCTTCTATTATTACCTGGGGGAATGAAGTTATAAGGTTTTATTTTTTATTGAATTTATTGGGGTGACAATGGTTAATAAAATTATATAGGTTTCAGGTGTACAATTCTATAATACGCCATCTGTATATTGTACTGTGTGTTCATCACCCCAAGTCAAGTCTCCGTCCATCACCATTTATCCCCCCTTTATCCTCTTCCACCTTCCTCCACCCCTTTTCCTCTCACAGTCACTATAGTGTTTTTAAAGAATGAAAAAAGAAAAGGTAAACCGTATACATGAATAAATACTCCACCATCTATTTTTCACCAAAACCAGCAGCTGTGCTACAAAACAGACATACACAAAATATTTCCTAAGCACCAAGAGCACAGGGAAAGGGGAAGAAATATTGCAGAACAATAAAGCAGAACACTGTCCAAGGGTCCAGAATTTGGTTTGGATAACCTTCCAGAAGGCCCGAGTCCTTACGCAACACCAACATAAACTGCAACTTAAACTGATCTTTTTTATGTTATACATCAATCTTCTTGTCTGGATTTTTATCACAAAATTCCCTGTGTCTAAATTACAATAGAATTTCATGAGTTTGTGTGGGCTTGGGAGAATAGTTACTACATTACAAATAAATTTAGTTTCCAAGTTATTGAACCTATGTCAGACACTTCACTGTTGAACTTCATCAGATTTCTAGAGTACTGGTAGCTCATGATCTCATTGCTTAGAATTCCCCTTGAAGCTGGCAACTGTTTCAGTTTTGAACTATAACTGGCTTCCCCGACTTGTAGGCTTACAGTTGAATGCTGTATGCATCCAAACTACCAGGGCCTTTTGGCCCATGGATTCTTTGTGGCATAGACCTCAAAGCGACAGAGGCCAAAGACTTTTTTCAGCTTTCCTTACTTACAAGGCTTTTATAATATATGAGCATGGAAAAGTTAAATGTGGCTTCCTGGATGTACGTCAGGCACTCTGTGCTGTACCTATAGGTAACCAAGCCACATAGGTCTCATAGGTCTATCACATTTCCAGTCTGAATTGTTCTGATTCTTGGGCTGACCTGAGATGGCCACCACTCTTTCTCTTCTTTTAAGGACATAATGGGTGGATTAAAATATCTTTTTTTCTTTTGAGTTTTGAAAAGAATGAAAATCATGTTTCAGATTTAGTAATGCCCTTTAAGATAACTGGAAATACCCTAGGATGCTAAGATTACTTGTCATTACATAAAAGCAGTGTCACTGGTGTACTCATGCTTTTTGGGACTTTTTAAGAAGCAAAAGAGGGTGAGTTGAGAAAAGACTGCAGCTCAATGTACCAAGAATATTCAAGGACCTGAAATGCCATCCCTGCACAGCGTATGCTAGTGTTTAGCAGAAGGACCAATCCTTTCTCATGAGAGAGTGCCTGTCCTGTGGACTTTGGTTCTGGTCCTCTTCTTTTCATCACTCCAAGTCAATTCTGTGACCTCTATTTTCCATTCTGATCATATCTGCATGAGCCTGCCTTGGTTCGGTTATTTGGTCCTTCTTTCATATCAAGCTGGAAAAGTTCTCCGCCCTTTCCCATATATCTCCCAGATTATGCTGAAATGATTTCCTTAGGAGCCTCTTTCCTTAAATGGTAAATACTCTAGGGGTAGGGACCGTGTTTCACTGATATTTACAGCCTGTCTTACAACCTGTGCTCAAACTTAACTGAGCAGAATAGGATGAGATATGTGCTTCCAGGCATGTCTCAATCTTTTATTTTTATTTGTTTATTTTAATAGTTTATTTTTTATTATATATTTTCCATTACCATTTATCCCCCTTATACCTTTTTCCACTTTTAATCTATAATTGTTACATGTTGAATTTTTAAATAGACCTGATTTGTATGACAAAGCTCCTGTCAAGGATATTTCTTTCAGATTAGCTTTTCCGCCCAAATTTGCTATTCCATACTTCTATGCTTAAAGGTGAGGTTGTCTTTCTGCCCCCCTTACATGAAAATGTTCTGTGCCAAAACCTGCAACACACGGTCTATAGGGTGCCTGCTGCTGGTGACTGCCTCTGAATCTCCTCCACCCTTGACACACTTTCCAAGTCCAAACGGGAGTGGAAGCCAGGGGGAGTGGAAGCCAGGGGCCCTGGCATAAAGAGCTGTCTTCACAGCCCTCCCTGTGGCAGGGCTGCTGGCTCTGCATTACCATGTGCTGTGTGGTGGATCAGTTTACCCCAATTTGCCCTTTGGGAACTGCTGTGAAAACTTCTTTTGTACAGTAAATCATGACAGCATTTGGCCTTCATTTGGGGGTGAATGTGTAGTTTATATATTAAAGCCATTTCTTTTTTTCTTTAGAAATACCATGTGGCATCAATTTGTTTGTAAACACAAATCAAATGGTGGTTTGGGATCCTCCAGATGATCCAGAATGTACTGTATTAAGTTTTTAAAGGGCATTCAGGCAATGAAACCCTAACATGGAAACAACAACAAAGAGACTACTTGGATCCCCAAGTCTACATCCAAATATCCACATAGGTCCTCAGACACTGGCAGAAAATCTGCACTGAAGCTTTAAGAAGTCCCAGGGCATTAATAATAGAGGATAGGAATTAATGTCATATTTAGAAATACGTATGTTTTCTGTGTGTGTGCAGAGCTGAAGTCTGTTTGTTCCCTGTAGCCAGCAGAAATTTAAATGGTTAATCTTTAGTTACAGGTGAGATTAAGGTAAAAAACAAGAAGGAGTGTCAATTTTATAGCTTCAATTTTTCGAATGTGTCAGATACAGACACACATGAGGATTCCTCAAGTGAGTGGAACATTGTAGGTAGGCTCTGTGCTAGGGGTCTCCAACGACCCCCATCCAGCCGTACTTGTGGCTCTTGTGGTTGTTCTGTGGCCTGAAGCTTAGCTTGCCCAGTGAGGCTATTTCCCAAAATAGGCTCAGGAAGTTTGTGACCACGTTTGGTCTGTTCCATATATTTAATTAGGCTATGAACATATACCAAGATTAGTATAGGGCTCATCGAATGAGACACACTTTCAACCCTCTTTTTGCTGCAGTATGTGGTTTGGAGTGGGCTGTTTTACCAGCACGTGTGTTCATCATATGACTTGATTTGGGGACAAACATCACTTCTTACATTTAGGGTGGAGTTTCTCAGTAGTTAAGCACTCTGCTTCATTCCTCCCTATTCAAGAAAAAAATATGACACAGGGTAGTCTTTTCCCCTTATCCCCAGCAGGTTTTTCTGAATCCTCAGGTGTCTTATTTAATTGAAATGTGCTCTTCTAGCGTGGTAGGGAAGAAAAGAACCCTGTAGCTCAAGTCCCTTTTCACCCAGGAAGGTATATAACTAATGCCTTCCTGTGTGCCCAGGGGAACAGGGAACCTCTTTTCAATCATGTGCATTGACGAGACCAACGTGTTCGCTGGTGTGTGCACCAGACATGGAGCCAGCTGTCCTTGGTCTCCCTCTGTTGTGCAACCTCTCTGTGACATTAGGCAAATCACTTACCTCCTAGGTCACTGGCTTACTTTACTTTTCTACAAAAATACCCTCTCTCAGCACACAAAAAAGGAGGCTTTGTGACTAATATTGATAATTGCTATAAAGTGCATTTTTCTTCTCTAAGTCTCTATCATAACATACAGAGCAGCAGAGGTGGTCTTTTACTAAATGAACCTTGGTAAGCAGTTAAATGACTCACCCAATATCTTCCAGTTTTTACTATATAATGTACTAAACCACATTCAATGAATAAGCCAAATGGATAAAATGTCTTTCATTTGATGATTCACATACAATCCAATACAGCAGAATATGCCATAGAGTTTATTTCCCGTAATTGCAGCAGATAAAATTGATTTTCCAATTTTTCTCATTTTTTTCTCCCACTGTTTGCTAGAGTTACTGATTGTGAGAGAAGACTAGAAAGAGAATTTCTCATGATTTTTAAAACTTGACAAACTGCATGGAGTCTCTTTTGAAGAAAAATGTAGAGGCAATAGTTTGTATGAAATTCTGATGTGGACTATTCCTTAAAACTTTACAAGAAAAGAAGAAATGTGTGAAATGGAGATTGCACGATCTGTCTTGAAGCAGAAGATTCATCTGGAAGCTCCCGGGACTTCTCAATAGCATTCAGATGACATTGAAAACAATGTGGTTCCCTCAGCTTCCCCTTGGTCTGGGTCAAAGATTTGGGCAGGGCAGCCCCTGGGTTCAGGGGACAGGGCAGCAGATTTGGCTGAAAGGGTAACTGACATGTGCAGATAAGTATGCCCAGGAGAATGGGAGTCAGATACTAGTTTTGCAAATTTCTGAAATGTTTGACAGCATCTCAAAATATTAAAAAGTAAAATTCAAAAGTGTTATTGTGATTAAGAATAATAATTTTATTAGACTAGCTTACTTTACATTTATCTCAGTAGAACATTGTGTATATAATGTGTAATACATTATACATGCTATATCTTCTTTTCATGTATGTGTAAATTTACTAAGGCATGGGTGAAAACACAAGACCTATGGGGCCCAGTCAGGCCCGCCACTTTGTTTTATCTGGCCTGGCACCTCATTTCTCCCCAGTGGCAGCACCCAGCTCTTGCTTAACTGTTAAGGAGTAGTTGCATCTATATAGTCCTAAAATTACATTCAGCCCTTTGAAGGCAGCCACAGGCTGACTAGGCCCCCAGTGAAAATGAGTTTGACACCCCTGCACTAATACGTATTCTTTTTGTTCCAGTTTCTCTAGGATTCTGATTTATTTCGGAACAAAAGAAAACAATCCTTACAAAGCAGCTCAGTAAGATAATAAAAAGGAAGACTGTTTAATGTGTACAGGATTTATTTTGAGTCTTAATATGATGGATTTGAGTACCAAATTAAGATTAAGGAAAAGGGAATTTATTTTTGCTTTTGTATTTTACATAAACTTTAAGGATATTCTTTTTTCCCTTTTTTATTTTACTTTAACTGTTGTTCAAGTGCAGATTTCTGTCTTTTACTCCCATCCCAGCCCACCAGCCAATCCTCCCCCACCCTCCAATTTCCATGCCCCCTAGTTTTTGTCCATGTGTCCTTTATACTTGTTCTTGTGATCCCTTCCCCTTTTCCCCTGAAATTCCCTCCCCTCTCCCTTCGGGACACTGTCAGACTGTTCTCTATTTCAGTGTCTTTGCTTATATTTTGCTTGTTTGTTTGTTTTGTTGTTAAGATTACTGTTAAAGGTGAGATCATTTGGTATTTGTCTTTCACCACCTGGCTCATTTCCCTTAGCATAATGCTTTCCAGTTCCATCCATGCTGTTGCGTAGGATAGGAGCTCCTTCTTTCTTTCTGCTGTATAGAATTCCATTGTGTAAATGTACTACAATTTTTTGATCCATTCATTTACTGTTGGGCACCTAGGTTGCTTCCAGCACTTGGCTATTGTAAACTGTGCTGCTAAGAACATTGGGGTGCACAGGTTCTTTTTTATTGTTGTTTCAGGGTTCTTAGGGTATAACCCTAGCAGTGGGATTTCCGGGTCAAAAGGCAAATCCATTTTAGTTTTCTGAGAAAATACCATACTGTTTTCCATAGTGGTTGTACCAGTCAGCCACCAACAGTGCACTAGGGTTCCCTTTACTCCACAACCTCTCCAACACTTGTTGTTTGTTGCTTTGTTTATGATGGCCATTCTGACCAGTGTGAAATGGTATCTCATTGTGGTTTTAATTTGCATCTCTCTGATAGCTAGCGATATTGAGCATCTTTTCATGTGTCTCTGGATCCTCTGTATGTCTTCCTTGGAGAAGCATCTGTTCAAGTCCTTTGCCCATTTTTAATTGGGTTGCTTGTCTTCTTAGAGTGGATTCGCATAAGTACTTTATATATTTTGGAGATTAAACCCTTGTCTGAGGTATCATTGGCAAATATGTTTTCCCATACAGTTGGTTCTCTTTTTATTTTAATACAGAAGCTTTTTATTTTGATGAGATCCCATTTGTTTATTCTTTCCTTTATGTCCTTTGCTCTAGGGGAAATATCAGTAAAAATGTTGCTGCGTGAAATATCTGAGGTTTTCCTGCCTATGTTCTCCTCTAGGACTTTAATGGTGCTACGGATTATATTTAAGTTTTTATCCACCTGGAATTTACTTTTGTGTATGGTGTAAGTTGGTGCTCGAGTTTCTTTTTTTTGCATGTAGCTGTTTATTTCTCTCAACAGCATTTGCTGAAGAGGCTATCTTTACTCCAGTTTAAGCTGCTGCCCCTTTTGTCAAATATTAATTGACTGTAGAGACTTGGGTTTATTTCTGGGCTCTCTGTTCTGTTCCACTGGTCCATGTGTCTGTTTTTATGCCATTACCAGGCTGTTTTAATTACAGCGGCCTTGTAATACACTTCGGTATCAAGTATTGTGATCCCTCCTACTCTGTTCTTCTTTTTCAAAATTGTGGCAGCTATTTGGGGGCATTTATGGGTCCATATAAATTTTTGAAGTGTTTGTTCTATGTTTGTGAAATATGCCATTGGTATTTTAATATATATTGCATTGAATATGTAAATTGCTTTGGGTAGTATGGACATTTTGATGATGTTAATTCTTCCAATCCATGAACACTGAGTATGTTTCCATTTGTTTGTGTTTTTCTTTATTTCATTCTTCCATGTTGTGTAGTTTTTTCATACAAGTCTTTTGTCTCCTTGGTCAGATTTATTCCTAGGTATTTTATTTTTCTTATTGCTATATTAAATGGGATTTTTCTTGATTTCTCCTTCTGCTGTTTCATTGTTGGTGTACAAAACTGCCTTTGATTTCTGGATATTGACTTTGTATCCCGCTGTTTTGCCAAATTCATTTATTAGGTCCAGCAATTTTGGGGTAGAGTGTATAGGATTTTCCATGTACACTATCATATCATCTGCAAACAGTGACGGTTTTGTTTCCTCCTTTCCAATTTGGATGCTTTTTATTTCCTTTTCTTGCCTGATTGCTGTGGCTAGAACTTCCAGTACTAGTGAATTGAAGTGGTGAAAGTAGACAACCTTGTCTTGTTCCTGATCTTAGTGGAAAAGCTTTTAGATTTGCCCATTGAGTATAATATTGGCTGTAGGTCTCTCATATATGGCCTTTATTATGTTGAGGAATGCTCCCTCTATTCCTACTTTGCTGAGTGTTTTTATCATTAATGGGTGCTGTACCTTGTCAAATGCTTTTTCTGTATCTATTGATATGATCATGTGTTTTTTGTCTTTGCTTTTGTTTATATGGTGTATTATGTTTACTGATTTGCAAATATCGTACCATCCTTGCATCCCTGGGATAAATCCCACTTGGTCATGGTGTATGATCTTTTTAATGTATTGTTGGATGCGGTTTGCCAATATTTTGTTGAGGATTTTAGCACTTATGTTAGTCAGCAATATTGGCCTGAAGTTTTCTTTCTTTCTTGTGTCTTTATCTGGTTTTAGGATTAGAATAATGTCGGCTTCATAAAAAGAGTTTGGGAGTCTTCCACCATTTTGATTTTCATTCGAATAGTCTGTGAAGGGTAGGGGTTAGCTCTTTCTTACATGTTTTGTAGAATTCTCCTGTGAAACCATCAGGTCTATGGCTTTTGTGTGTTGTGAGTTTTTTGATTACTGCCTCAATTTCTTCTGCTGCTACTGGTCTGTTCAGGCTTCCTGCTTTTTCTTCATTGAGTTTTAGAAGATTCTATTTTTCTAGAAATTTGTCCATTTCACCTAGGTTTTCAAATTTCTTGGCATATGGATCCTCATAGTAATTTCTTACAATACTTTGTATTTCTGTGGTGTCAGTTGTAATCTCTTCTCTTTCATTTCTGATTGTGTTTATTTGGGTCCTCTCTCTTTTTTTCTTGATGAGCCTGCTCAAAGGCTTGTCGATTTTATTTATCTTTCCAAAAAACCAGCTCCTGGATTCATTGATCCTTAGAATTGTGCTTTTCATCTTTATGTCATTTAATTCTGTTCTGATCTTGGTTATTTCCTTCCTTCTACTAGCTCTGGCCTGTCTTTGTTGTTGTTCCTCAAGTTCTTGTAGGCATAGGGGTAGGTTGTTTGGTTGAAATGTTTCTATCTTTTTTAGGTAGGCCTGTATTGCTATGAAATTCCTTCTCAGGACTGCCTTTGCTCTGTCCCATAAGTTTTTAGTTGTTGTGAGTTCATTTTCATTTGTTTCTATAAATATTTTGATTTCTTCTCTAATTGCTTTCTCAACCCATTCATTGTTTAATCGCATGTTATTCAATCTCCATGATTTTGAGAGTTTTGGGTTTTTTCCCTTAGGGTTGGTTTCTAGTTTCAATCCCTTGTGGTTGGAGAAAATGCTTTGTATGATTTCAATTTTCTTGAATTTGTTGAGACTTGTTTTGTGTCCTATCATTTGGTATATCTTTGACAATGTTCCATGTGCG
This sequence comes from Carollia perspicillata, assembly GCA_004027735.1. Taxonomy (NCBI): domain Eukaryota; kingdom Metazoa; phylum Chordata; class Mammalia; order Chiroptera; family Phyllostomidae; genus Carollia; species Carollia perspicillata. The sequence goes on from PVKM010033245.1 coordinate 14,914, forward strand.
TTTGAAGAGAATGTGTATTTAGCTTCTTTGGGATGAAGGGCTCTATATATATCAGTTAAGTTCATTTCATCTAGGGCTTTGTTCAATGTCACAATATCTTTGTTGATATTTTGTTTGGAAGATCTGTCCATTTTTGACAGTGGGGTGTTAAAATCTGTTACTATAATTGTGTTGCTGTCAATATCTTTCTAGAAGTCCTCTATGATTTTCTTCATGTATTTGAGTGCTCCTACATTTAGTGCATATATATTTACAATGTTTATGTCTTCTTGGTGGACCCTTCCCTTAAGTACTATGAAGAGACCTTCTGGGTCTCTCTTTATGGCCCTTTTTTTGAAGTCTATTTTGTCTGGTATGAGTATTGCTACCCCAGCTTTTTTTTCCTGTCCATTTGCTTGGAAAATTTGTTTCCAGTCCTTTACTTTCAATCTTTGTAGATCTTTTTTCCTGAGGTGGGTCTCTTATAGGCAGCATATGTGTGGGTCATGCTTTCTTATTCATTCAGCTATTCTATGTCTTTTAATTGGAGCAATTAATTCATTTATGTTTAAGGTTATTATTGATAGGTTCATATTCATTGTCATTTTTGTACCTATGTCCCTCTCTCTGTCTTTCTTTTTTCCTTCCTTTCCTTAGAGCAGTCCCTTTAGCCACTCTTGCAGAGCTGGTTTGGTGTATGTGTATTCTTTTAGACTTCTTTTGTCTGGAAAGCTCCTTATTTGGCCTTCTATCTTGATTGAGAGCCTTGCTGGGTAAAGAAGCCTAGGTTGCATGCCTCTGGTTCTCATTACTTGGAATATTCTTGCCATTCTCTTCTGGCTTGGAGTGTTTCCATTGAGAAGTCAGCAGCTAACCTTATTGGGCTCCGTTGTATGTTACTTCCTGTTTCTCCCTTGTTGCTTTTAAGATTCTCTCTTTGTCTTGGAATTTTGCCATTTTTTATTATGGTGTGTCTTGGAGTGGACCTCTTTGGGTTCTTCTTGCTTGGGACTCTCTGTGTTTCTTGGATTTGTGTCTCTTTCTCTCATCAAATTAGGGGAGTTTCCCATGATTGCTTTTTCAAATAGGTTTTCTATCCCTTGCTGCCCTTCTTCTTCTTCTTTTTCTTCTTCTTGCATCTCTATTATTCAGATATTATTGCATTTCATAT
>PVKM010033246.1:0-16062 GCA_004027735.1 Carollia perspicillata
GTGGAAGGGATACTTTTCACTCCTGATGAAGAGAGCCCTTGGTGCCTGACCATGCTAGGAGACAATGTGAGGGAGAAGGAGTAGGAGTTTCACCCCCAGAAGGGCAGATGACAGTGAATGGTGTTAACATCGGAGAGGTAAAGTGGAGCCCGGCTGTCCTCTCTGCTGCTCGGATGCTCTAGATCTTGGAGAGGGAACTTGTAGGTGTAAATCTTACGGAAGGGTTCTTGCAGAACTGGAGCGCCTGAATTCCTTTGACAACTATCTGCCCTTAGCTGGAGAGTGAGTTTATGGAGGCCACTTTTCAAAAACATTCTTAAAAGCCACATGCAAAAGATACTTGTGATTTTAAAAACAGTTCTACTCTCTGAATGTTAAATCAATACAACATGAATTATTGCTTTACTAATGACACCAATTTTTAAAAGAATAATTTGAAATCCAAGTATAAGAAAAGTGGATTCAGACTTAACTGATTTGGATTTCTTTTTTTTTCCTTCTCTTTTCATTAAAGGTCAGCAGGGCAGTTAGTCATTGAGAGTGATAATTTCTTCTAATTTTATGTTATATAGAAATGCTCATTTAGCTTAATTAGTTTATTCTTCTTTGGGACTTATATTTTAACATTGATATAATTAGTAAAAACCAAAGCAGTGAGATTTCTCTTGCTGATGTTTATAGGTGAGAGCTGATGATGAGAAGGCATTTAATTAATTAATTAATTTTTAAAAGCCTCACCCAAGGGCATGCTTGTGTATTTTAGAGAGGGGAAGGGAGGGAGGAAGAGAGGGAGAGAAACATTCATGTAAGAGAGAAACACCTATCATTTGCCTTTCATATGCACCCTGATCGGGACCCAACCTGTAATCTAGGCATGTGCCTTGACCAGGAATCAAACCTGTGACCTTTCAGTTTGTGGGATGATGTCCAACCAACTGAGCCATACCAACCAGGGCAAGAAGAAGGCGTATAAATGATAAAATTCATGTATGTCTATTTGATTTTCTTTTCTAGCTTGTTCATTTTGGTTTGAGTAACCAGCTCGTGGTTGCTTTCAAGGAAGAAAACACTGTTGCTTTTAAGTACTTGTTTTTGAAAGGATATTCTGGCGTAGATGAAGATAACTACAGTTGCAGCGTATATACTCAAGAGGACGCCTATGAGAGCATATTTTATGTTATTAATCAGGCAAGTTTTTTGTTGTGAATGACCTATATTTGAAGACTGTATTCATACTTGATCTTGTTTTCTTAGCCAAAAAAGAAAGTTATGCATATATTAAAATATTCTAATTAAAACTTGCATAGTCTGCCAGGAACTACTTACTGTTATTTCTGTAGCTACATTTCCACACAATAGATTTTGCACATTTAACATTTTTATTAAGATTTACATTTTTATTTATCCTTTCACACCCACTGCTTTTGGGAGATTACAATAAAAATGGCCAGGCTCTTGGCCAGATCCGATAGCCAAGAGCAGATATATAATTTCAGACGGTTTCATGGATGAGATCCCAAATCTGAGACTCCAGGGTCTCAACTTTGCTGTCTCAGCATAAATAAGCCGAGCTGAATCTTAAGACTATGGAGTAGGACATGATATACTTGAGTCTAGGCAGGTATTGAGAAACCAGATTGGTAGGCCTAAAGAAAGCATTTAGGGGAGAGAAATTGTTATTCTTATTCTGTCTGTATTTTTTCATTCATTCATCCATTCAGTACCTATTTGGGTACGTAGTATGTGCTGGATACTTTTCTAAACACTGGGAATACAGCATGAATAAAGGACAAAACCCCGTTCTTGTAGAACTTAATTCTAGAGGGGAGAGCCAGACAAATGAAAAGAAGTGAAATATATAGTATTAAGTGCTGGCTTCCTGAAAACACCACCAAGAAAATCCATTGGTAATAAAAAGTGAGCCCATCACTTAGCGCAGTAAGGGAGGTGCTATCTTGACCGTTCTCAGTCGTGCCTTGGGTGAAGGGGGCCAAGTCCAGGCTTGGATTCTGAAGCCCGACTTAAGGAGGAGGGGCTGTCTTTCAGTGTGCGGGAGCTTGACCGAAATCGGGTGCAGATGGTGATATAGCAGCTGAGGGTTGGCGGACATAGCCAGGTGCAGGCTGGGGGTGGTTTCCAAGAGTCTTAGGGTTATCAGACTAAGTCTTCAAACCGTTTAAAAGATTTTTTTAATGTTCCTGAAATAAACAGTATAGTTATTTGCAACTTTCATGTTTCTGGGCAAATGTTTCCTGGACTAACAAAGTCATATTAGTGAAGATGGGGTCCAGTAAGGTGCTGGTAGTGCAGAGAGGCCACTGGTGAAGTTGTGCTGATGCAAGTGTCAGTGAAAGCTGGGGGCTGCAGAAGGTCTGGGCATCAGTGGTGTGTCAGAAAGTGGTCACTGCTGGGTGGTGGGGAAAGGGGGAGGAGCCTGGAGGAGCCTGGCGGTGCCTGGTGCCTGAGCGCTGGTGATGGATATGTGCAGTTCCTGCTGCACAGTGAGGGGGGGCCTCAGGGACCTGAGACAGCAACCCTGGCTGATAGAAAACCTGGGGTCTGGGCAGAGGGAACAGCCAAGGCCACAAGCAGGAGTGTGCCCAGGGAGCTCCGGGAACTGCCAGGAGGCCACTGTGGCTACAGGAGGTGGAGGTGGAGCCAAGGGTGGGAAGTCTGCCATTAGGTCAGAGAGGTGGGCAGGACCTGCGCTCTGGCTCTGAGTGAGGTGGGGGGTCTGTCAGCTTGTTCACTTTAGTTTTGAATTCTGAGAGGTGATGTGTTGCTGCCCAACTGAGGAAACTACCTTCTGGTATTTTACATTGGGGAGTTCTATTGAGTGATAATGACACAAACGATAAAAAATAGCTAAAGGATGTTTTATATGCTATAACTTCTGGTGAAATTCTTGGAAGCTCCTAAGTGTTTTTATTTAACTATTTTTAATAGTATCATCGTCTAAAGAACATATCCCTGGCGACCCTGAGCTACGGAGAAAATGAAGAAAATAGAATTGGCCTAAAAGTCTGTAAGCAGCATTACAAGACAGGGACCATGTTTCCTTCTAACGAGACACTGAATATCGACAGCAACATTGAAGCCGGTAATGGGTCATTTTATGACATGCCTGTTTCTTCTTCTGTGATAAGAGCAAAAATGCCCTCGTGTGCTGGCAGATGGAACAACTGTAACTGTGTTTGTGACTGCTAACCTATTTGAAGCTGTCACTGCCTACAAAGGATTTGGCTCAGGAAAATGCAGGGCTATGGTAATAGGACCCGGAAATCTGTGGGTCTCTTAGGTGCAACTCAAGGTTGTTGGTTTTGGGGTAGATGCCCAGGTGTTTCCTGTTTGTTTTGGTTTGTCCCTTTGTTACTGAACGGGGGACCTGGCCCTGAGCACGTCTGCCCAGGGGCAGCTGTCATGTGTGGGTTCTTGACTTCGTGTAGGAAAGATTTTACCGCATGAGTCCAGGTGACTGTGAGGGTATATTTATTGAAGCTGGGGACAGTGAAACAAGGAAGGGCTTAGCATAGAAGAAGCAACAGGAGAGCCCAGGCTGGGCTGCCTCAGCTCCCTGGGAAGTCAGAGAAAAGGGGCCTTGGGGACAGTTCAGGGAGTCAGCCTGGGACGAGCTGCCACACCCACTGCTCCCCTGACTGTACGTCTCAGGGTCCCTTAGAGGTTAGGAGATGCTGTGCCTGGGGGGGATGGAGAGGGAAAGGGAATGGTACACATCCTTCCCTAAGGTTGAGGGTGTGCACTGGGTCCTTTGTCCTGAGCATTTGTCTCTTGCAGGAGGGAGTCTCAGGGCAGGTCTCAGGGGAGGGTTTCAGTTGAACAGTCAATCGTTCTCCAGGTGCGCCCCTCGGGGTCATGGTCTTCCCTGATTGGTCAGTGAGAGGGCAGGGGCTCTTCAGTCATTGCAGTTGGCTCTGGCCACTGGATGTTATCTCTAGAGAGGAACGACTGGAGGAGGAGAGGTTACCTTGGGGGTGAGGTCCTTATTTTTCCAGTTTTGCCCCTTGCCAAGAACTGGGGACCCTCCCCCTGGTGACCATCTGCACCTGGCTGTAAATTGCTCCCCCACTGTGTTCAGCCATCTTTCTCAGTTTCCCTATTCCACTCGCCAGGGAATTTTCCTAGCTTCTCGCTATCCTGTCTCGCCTCCTCCATGAAAGGACAATTAGGCTTTTTGGCAAAAAAATGAGCCTGTATTTATTAAATGAATAATGTGTGTTGAAATGCTTCATATTCTTGTTTTTATTATTTCCAAAACATATTAACGGTCTTCAAAGGCAAGTTGTGATTAGTAGTAGCTCATTTCTTCTTGTAGGGTATTGCTTGGCAGAAAGCTAACATCTAAACAAGCAGAATTGTTTTGTGCTGTTCTGTTTTGAATTTAAAAGATGGCCTAATGTAAAGGCAAAGTGTTTGACTTGAGGCTCTGGGAGTAGTGCCTTTCCTTCAGCAAACCTCTGGTGCACACCTACCATTCCCAAAGCACTGGCTGTTTCTGTAGTCACGTGCGGCATGACGGTTGGCTAGTGACAGACCTCATGGACCACGGTGGTCTCATCAGATTGTAATGGAGCTGAAAAATTCCGGTGGCCTAGTGACGACGTCATAGTGCAATGCATTGCACAGATACCATTGTTACAATTGCCTACGATATTCAGTAGATTAACATGGCACAGGTTTGTATGTAGCCTAGGAACTGGGGTGACAGTTTGTCACCCCAAAATATGTCTATTTGGCATAAGGATTATTTTAGGCTGGTTAATCTGAGAAACAGCACACAGCTCTGAAAACCAAGTAGAAGATCCCCTTTGTAAAAGACACCTCTGTTTGTAAGAGTGTCTCCCTCACTGTGCCAGCAAGAGCAGGTCGACCTTATCTCTATAGGCTCCTATCAATGAAGAAGATAAAGATTTAAATCTGCTTAACAACCTTACTTTTGTTTGCTGTGCTTTCCCTGGTAACCTCCCTTAACTGACTCTCCCCACCCCAACCTCTTCTTTCGTCTGCAGCTGAAGGTGGTATTTAAGGCCTTGGCTTCAGTTTTCCAGTTTTTCGTGTATACCTCCGTATACAGCAGGTATACACGTTGTTAAACTTTTGTGTATTTTTCTCTTGTTAATCCGTCTCTTATTCCAGGGATGTCTCTGCCAAGAACTGGAAGGGCAGAGGGAAAACTGTTTCCCTCTCCTACAGAGCCCTGAGCTGTACCTCAGAGCCTGGGTGTGTGGTGGGCTATGCCATCTAGGTTTGTCCACCTGGGTTTGTGTAAACGCACTCTGTGATGTCACACAACGATGAAATCGCCTAACACATCTCTCAGAATGTGACCCTGTGATAACGTGTGCGTGACTGTACTGGAGGTGGCAAAGATTCATCAGTCACAGCTTCTCAGATAGGTAACAGTTTGGGAGTACGGATCCTGGTAGCAGTTTAAACGTAGAGTGGTTTATGCAAATAAGAGCATCACACCATTCATTTGGCCGTAAGAAACTATGATCTGATTTTAAGATGTCTTGGCAATACAGTAGGTCAATTAGCAGAAGCCATCTACTTCATGAATTTGCATTATCTTTCCTATGAAGAGAATCATCCTTCACCGGGCTAAATGCAGAGATCTGCCTGCATACCTGTTCGCTCTGCAGGTTAATACTTAGTTACATGACTGTGCAGTAGGAGTTAAGAGTTTCCTTTAATTCATGCCGTGGGCCCATCTCTAGAGTCCTGCCTCTAGACCTGAGGCTTTGCTGTTCAGCCTTACTTGCAGGACTGTTATAAATCCTGTTTTAAAATTAAAAAATATATATATTTAAATAGCTATTATTCTAGTACAGTGTTTCCTTTTCTTTCTTAGCATGAAGCATTATGACCATTTCGTTAATCTTCCAGCTTAAAAAAAAAAACATACGTAGTCTTCCCTCCATTTGTCTGTAAGAGGGTTGCTATTTCATTTATTGGAGTCTTCTTTTCTGTAAATGAGATTCATTGGAGTGATGAGTCTGCTACTCTAATACTAGTTTGTTCTGTTAGAGGTTTGATGTTTTGCCTAGGGCTTTTGCCATTCTTTTAAAGTCTCCATTCTTAGGCTTTGCGTAGCCAGGTTCTCGGTGTCCTTGTTAGCAATGACTCCAGCGTAAGGTCAGCCAGACTGTAGAGCAGGGGGTCTAACGCATTTTCACTGGGGGCCACGTCAGCCTCTCGGTTGCCTTCCAAGGGCTGAATGTCATTTTAGGACTGTATAAATGTAACTACTCCTTAACTAGGGGCAAGGAGTTTGACGCTGCCGCTGGGTAGAAACAAAGTGCCGGGCGGGATAAAACCAGGTGGAGGGCAGGATTTGGCCTGCGGGCCTTGTGTTTGCCACCTGTGCTGTAGAGAGTTCTGCATGTGCACTTGACAGAGTGTACTTCCATGGTCACAGCTGCAAAACTCGACTAACCAAATAGGCTTTTATAAGCCTAATTTTACATGTAGTATAAAATCAACTAGTGAATGTCATATTTCTCTAAATCTAAGATGTCTTCCACTTTTTAAAAGAGTCACCTTGTTTTAGAGATGTTTAAAAGTGAAAAAAATAAACATAATGAATAAAATACAAGAGAAAAAGACCTAGGACAGTATTTAGCACATAGATTTTGAACAGGTTACTTCTTTCAGAATAGAGTGATTTCAATTGAATTGAATTTAATTTAAATGTTTTTTGGTTTTCTTCTTTTACTTCACCTTCGAATACGAATGTTAGAGGAACAGTCAGTTTGGCCTTTGTTTTGCATTGAGGAATCTGGTGCTCAGTCAGGCTAGGTGACCTAGTCAAGGTCCCTGTAATGACTTAGTGATGGCAGGTCTTTGCTCCTCCAAGCCCAGCAACCTGGGCATCACTTGGTTGCTTGTGGAAAACATAGAATCTCAGGCCCCACCCTAGTGCTGTTGAATCCAGATTTGCATCTTAACAAGATCCCTGCGTGATCCATGTGCACGCTGAACTTTGGAAGCACTGGTTCGCCACTTCTCCAGCTGAGGATGTTTGACTTGGCACAGACCTCTCCTTTACTGAACCCCCCACCCCCATCCATCACCACCTGCCTTCAGTGCCTCGAGTATCCGGGTTAGAGACCTCTGTCCATCAGTGCCACTCCCTTACAAGGCTGTTGCCTCCCTTCTCATCTGGACCTTCTCATCCATCATGAGGCTGTTCCATCCGTACCTGTGCCCTAATGCCCCAGCCCTGATGCTGCCAGGGGACGCTCGCCAGAGCAGAGCATGCTCAGATGCCACCACATCTTCAAAGCTCCTGGCACGGCGTCCCTGGTGTTACAGAACAAACTGATGAACGAACAGACGAGAAGTGAGGTGAGGGCTCACAGCTTCTGAGAAGTCTTGCTGCTCCTTTCCTCTCTCCCAAACTTACATTTCTGAGCTGAATTCCCCAAAGCTCTAAATTCTTGTATTTGATTGGCTACTTGACAAGCCCACTGTGGCTCCAACAGGGATTGCAAGCATGTTTGTCCAAAGCACAGCGTGTCAAGCCTCCCCCATTCCCTACGCCTGGCCTAACATGTGTTCTAGTCTCCCATTTCAGAAAGCCATACCAGTATTTTCCTGTCATTCTATAATACCACAGTCACTCAAGCCCCAGACTTGATCTTCATTTCCATTGCCATTGCTTTAGTCCAAGCCAGCATCATCTCTTCTTTAGACTGTTCTCCCTGTTTCACGTTTTGTCTCTTCTGTCCCCTGCCCTGTCCCACAACAATCAGAAAGATATTATGTAAATCGAGTCATATCAGTCCCTGGTTTAAATAACACAAATGAAAGATCTTATCCTTTAGTTGAGGGGATAGATAAGCAAATAAAGAATTGCATTTGTGGGAGAAGACTCTTAAACAATTGGCCATTGAGTCTACCAAGATTCTGGAGCACCAGCTGAGAGCCAGGTGAGGGCGTTCCCACGAGGATAAAGGTGGCCATACCTGAGCCAGGGCAGTGGGGTGGGCTGCCCAGCGGCCCTGCCCGTGAGGGTCCCGTGGCCCTGAAAGGTGCCTGCCAGCCCCAGACCTCCTCAGGTTCCTGCCAGCGTGTTGGGCTGCACAGTCATGAGATGGATTTTTACACGAGGCTCTTGGAATCATTCTTTTATCGCTCAGAGCTTACAATTTGTTTTTATTTGAATACAACCTAAGTTCCGTTCCTTTCTCTGTATTTTTTATTTTGAAAAAGTTTCAGAAAACACAGAAAAGTTGTAAAACAGCCCAAAGATTTCCTCATATACCTTTCATCTAGATTTCCCAAATGGTAACATTTTACCCCATTGGCTTTATCATTCTTCCTATGTTTAAATATTCCTCCTGCAGTGTATGAGAACAAGAGGGTGACGCTTTACCTGGAAATGTTGTCGCTTTACCTGTAAATACTCCAGTGTGCGTGTCCCAAGAATGGCCTCCTGCATAACCACTGTGCGGTGCCCAGAAGGGCAAATAAACCTTGGTACAATATTGTAATCTAAAACCCTGTTCACACTTCATCAATTGTCCTAATATTCTCTTTGGCAAAGAAAGCACCCCCCGCAAGCTCCTTGGTCCAGGATCACATATCGTTGCCCCTCTTTAGTCTCCTTTAATCAGGAGCAAAATTATTCTTTGGTTTGTCGTTGGGATTTTTTGTTTGTCTGTTTTACTTTTATGACCTTGACATTTTAAAAGACTGAAACATCCCTCACTTTGGGTTTTTCTGTTTCATTGTGACTAGATTGGGGGAGTGCCTTTTGGTGGGAAAACCACACAAGCAGTCCATGATTTCAGGAGGTATACGATGCCTCTGTATCTCATTACTGGTGATGTTCACTGCGATCACTTGGGCAGGGCGCTGCTACCTGCCAGCCTCTCCGCGGTGAAGCGCCTGGTCTGCCTGGTGTAATCCATAGGTATTCTGCGGGGAGATGCTTTGGAAGTGTGCTGCCCTCATCACACTTCAGCCCTCTGGGTTTCACATCTGAGTCTTGCCTGAAACAGTGTTGTTCTTCGTTGGCCCAGACTGCCTTCACGTGGACCTCCAGGCCCTCTCCAAGAACCCTCTGGCCTGGAAGAACTCATCATTCTTCAGACTGGAGTTTTACAGGTAAATAAGATTTTAAGTCTCATTTCCCAGGAGATAGGGAGGAGGATAGGAGAGTAGACAGTAAGGTTCTGACAATTTGTACCTTGTATTATTTTTTTCTTCAGGCTCTTGCAAGTTGAAATCTCCTTTTACCTCAAAAGCATTGACCTGCAGACGATTCTGTCCCGAGAGTTACCAGACTGTTACGTCTTTCAGAATACGGCAAGTGTCTGTTTCACTGAGCCACTTTTTTGTCATTTCCCTCTCCTCCTTCTGTAGATGTAGAGTGGAAAACACACCAGCCTATGCATGTGTTAGACGCAGTTGTGTTTTAAACCCATTTAGTGACACTAGGATATTGTTCCAGAGACAATTACTTCTGAAAACGAAGCAAGCCTTTTCCAAGTGTTCAAAAACTAAATTCCTCAGTTGAAAAGATAAGTTTTCAAAAGCGACTTTAATCTTTTACTCTTGTAATACATTTTTTAAAAGTTCACGATGATTGCTTTCAGTATCCACAAAGTTTTTCCCACTTTCAGAGGAAGGTCTTTGCAAACATAGCAAACGCTTCCAAACCTGCAGGCAGAAACGCCCCCCTTGATCTGAAGGCGGAAGGCCGTTCTGCAAAGGACCAGTTGTTGCCTTTTTCATTTTGGGAGGAGGCGTGTGCAATAGAAGAGACTGTTCCCTTTTGTGGGGAGAGTAACCGGTCTTCTCACTTTCATGAAATCTCATACCCTTCCTTCTTCTCTTCCCTCCTTCACATTTTTGGAAGAGCAAAACTGGATGCTGAGCTGAAAGTGGTATATAACTGTCTTAGCAACTCACAGAGTCCTTTATGCAACAGTCAGTAAATACTAACGAAGCCCTACTGTGCACCAGGCATTGCCATGCTCTGGAGGTGCAGTGGCAGCCTACAGCTTAGTGAGAGAGGTAGACAGAAAAGCAAGTGAACAAAGAAATAAAAGTAATTGTCAGTTGTGACTGGTGGTAAGGAAGAATGTCTCTGGCAGAGAAGATCATGATTCACTGCCCTGGAGTGACCTACATATTATAAAACACATTGAAAAACTTTTTAAAAATTCACAGGCATAGAACTTGAGAGCTGAAAGTGTAGCTGATCTATGATTAAATCCGCAACATCGGAGCATCTCTGAACACAAGCCACACTCTGTGTAATCCAAGAACCTCACTATGACCAAGCCAGAGCTTCAAGAATTCAGCCTGCAAGCCTCCTTTCTATACCTATGGGCTATGACTAAACCTCCACTAAGCCTGGCACTCAAGGCCTCATTTTCCCCAAGGAAAATACCTAAAATCCTTTCCTCAAGGTCTAAAATACCCAGCCTATTTCACTCACAAATTTTAAGTGATGGAAATGTAACGTGGAAGATCGGGGATATTTGGAAATCTTAATTCAGCTGGCAGCCTTGGAGTAATCTTTGCCATTTCTGAAAGCATTATATGTAGCACTTGAGGCAAACAGAAAAATAATCTCCAACCTAATAAAAACCTAGAACTTCATGCCCAAGGGCTAAGTGGAAGCAAGTGCTTTTAGATTCCATTCAGCATAGTCAGTGAGGTCACTGCATTGACTTGTCAGAGACTGGTGAGTCTCATGTGTGTTCCTGGGACTGGTTGGCTGTTTTGCTTTGGGATTTCTCTGAATCTGCCTGTGGATTTAGTAGAACTTAATACGTTCAGCCTTTGGACCGTATTTTTTCATTAATAAAAATGGCGAAGGATTCATGTGATGAGGACGTTTTCGTCAGTACAGTTTTTGGATTGGATGCTGTTTGGATGCCGTTAAAAGGTTAAGCAGAGTCAATCCAGCAAGTCATACTTTCTGCTCTCATGCATTTGTGTCTCCAGATTACCTTCGACAACAAAGCTCACAGTGGCAAAATCAAAATCTATTTTGACAGCAGTGCCAACATTGAAGAATGTAAAGGCTTGAACATATCTGGATCTGGTGAGTATGTTATATGCTTGCCCGTTGTGGATTGGGATGATTTTTAGTATTTTATTTTAGGATTCAGGTGTTTAAATGGTTCATTTGGATGGTGACAGGAAGAAAGGACTCCAGAAAACCACATCTCGAGCATTAGGTTCTTTAAAGCGTCTCCTAAAGCTTTGTGTTTTTGTTCAGTTCAGCAAATATTGATTGGACCCCCTTAGGAGAGGCAGCATGCCCAGTGGTCGGGGTAGAGCCTTGGCAGCCAGACTGCCTGGGTCTTGGTTCTGTTTACTCTGCCTATGAACTTGGACAAATTATGGAACCTCTCTGTCTCATTATCTTTCTTTTCAAAATGAGGGCAATAACAGTACTTACTTTCCAGTATGTTGTATATCAAATGAGTTAGCACATAAAGCAAAGCACTGAGAACAAGAGTGGGCACATAGCCTTAGCAGGGTGGCTCGGTTGGTCGGAGCATTGTCCTGTACACCAGCAGGATATGGGTTCGATTCCCAGTCAGGGCATATAAGGGAGGCAGCCAGTCTATGTCTTTCTCTCACATCTCTCTCTTTCTTCCCCACTCCCGCTCTCTAAAAACAATAAAAACAATAAAGGTGACATGTAGTAATTGCTAGGCAGTCTAGAAAAGAAAGAAAACACCTTTGTCAGGGCATTAGACATGCTTGTAAAATCTCTAATGTGTTATGGATAGCATTAAGTGATAGAAATACAAAAGGCATGAAGGTAAGGAAAGCAGAGGTTAATTCAGACTGGGGCAGAGTGAGACATAAAATCTAGCAATAGTTCTTGACGAAGGTGTGCTTTGATTTGAGCCCTGGACAATGGGGAGAGATTGGGGACTTCAGAGCCCAGAGAACAGCCTGTACAAACACCAGGTCGCTTACTCAGTCACAACTCAGAAAACACCTCTTGAGCCCTGGCTGGTGTGGTTCAGTGGATTGAGTGCTGGCTGTGAACCAAAGGGTCGCTGGTTTGATTCCCAGTCAGGGCACATGCCTGGGTTGTGGGCCAGGTCCCCAGGTGGGGCCATGTGAGAGGCAACCACACATTGATATTTCTCTCCCTCTCTTTCTCTTTCCCTTCCCCTCTCTCTAAAAATAAAGAAATAAAATATTTATTTATTTTTTTTTAAAAGAAAACACCTCTTGGGCCACAGTTTAAATTGAACTACACGCAGCCTATTCTCCCTGAGGGTTTGGGATGATGTTATGATGGATGGTCAGTCTTTATTAATTTATAAGTTTTGTTTAACTGGATTTGCCTTTGACCAGGTTATCAGAACAAAATTAAATGTAAAATACCTGTGGTTCCTAAGTAGGTTCGATTACTTTAAAATTAGATTCAGTTTGTAGCCTATTTCTTCAGTTATATGCCCTGATGATTTTGAAGTTTTGGTTTCGAAGTTCTAGTAACTGACTTAAACCACTGATTAGAATATGGTTTTAGTTTCTGTTGAAAAAAAATGGTTACTGTTCCTCAGCAGACAGACTCTTCCACAAAAACGCACAGATCAGATGCATATTTTTCAAGTCCTTGTCTGGGTTGCAGCTATTTTAAGCAAAAGAAGCTAACTTTCGTCGTATGTGAACTGTGGTTCGGACTAGTCACTATGATCGAATGAGTCAGCCAGTCAAACACATTGGCAGAACATGGTTTCCTTCCTCCCCACAGGACTCCTATATTCAGAAGAAAGGAGGTCTGAACTTGAGCTTTTTCTTGTCTGGGCAGCTCTGTATCTGTCCTTCAGTTCTGAACAATAGCTTTGCTGGTAGAGTAGTCTTGGTTGTAGGTCCTTGCTTTTTATCACTTTACCAATCCCTTCTGGCCTACAGAAGTTTCTGTTGAGAAATTAGCTAATAGTCTTAGGGTAGCTCCCTTATAGGAAGCTAAGTACTTTTAAGATTCTTTCTTTATCTTGTCAGGTGAGATGGCTCGGTTGGTTAGAGGATTGTCCCATACTCTAAAAGGTGGTGGGTTCAATCCCCAGTTGGGGCATTTATGGGAGGCAAGTGATGGCTGTTTCTCTCTTGCATTGATCTCTCTTTCCCCTCCCCTTGTTCTCCCCTCTCTAAAATCAATAACAAAAACTATTCTTAAGCCCTGGCTGGTGTAGTTCAGTGGATTGAGTGCAGGCCTGCAAACCAAAGGGTCACAAGTTCAATTCCCAGTCAGGACACATGCCTGGGCTGTGGGCCAGGTCCCCAGTAGGGGGTATGTGAGAGGCAACCACACATTGATGTTTCTTTCCCTCTCTTTCTCCTCCCTTCCCCTTTCTCTAAAAATAAATAAGTAAAATCTTTATTAAAACACTATGCTTAGGTGAAGATTTTTTAAAAACTCTCTTTTTGTCTTTAACCTTCTGCATTTTAATTATGATGTGTCTTGGAGTGGGCTTCTTTGGGTCCATCTTACTTGGGATTCTCTGCACATTTCCTTCACCAGGTTAGAGAAGTTTTCTGTCATATTTTTTTTCAAATAGATTTAAAATTTCATACTCTCTTCTCATTCCAGCACCCCCATGATGCAAATGTCAGTACGCTTGAAATTGTCCCAGAGGCTCCTTATACTACTCTCTTTTTGGGGGGATTTTGCTTTTCTTCTTGCTCTTTTGATTGGGTGCTTTTTTGCTTCCTTATATTCTAAATCACAGATTTGATTCTTGGCTTCATTTACTCTGCCGTTGATTCCCTGTAAATTATTCTTCACTTCAGTCAGTGTATCCTTCATTTCTGACTGGTTCTTTTTTATCACCACCAAACCAGTATTACACGAAATGTTAAAGGGTTTCTTTTTGTTGTTCTTGAATAACAATAATAATAAGAAGAAGAAGAAGGGGAAAAAGATAAAAATATGAACAATAAAATGGCAATACATACATACCTAGCAACAACTGAATAAAAAAAAAACAAAATAAATGAGCAAGCAGAACAGAAACAGACTCATAGACTGAGAGAGTATTTTTTTTAAGTTTTTTTTTTAAGTATTTTATTTATTTATCTTTAGAGGGGAAGGGAAGGAGAGAGGGAGAGAAATATCAATGTATGGTTGCCTCTCTTGAGTCCCCTGCTGGGAACCGGCCTGCAACCCAGGCATGTGCCCTGACTGGGAATCGAACTGCGATTGTTTGGTTCGCAAGCCCGCGCTCAATCCATTGAGCTACGCCAGCCAGGGCCTGAGAGAGTATTTTGATGGTTGCCAGAGGGGAGGGATGGGAGAAAAGTTGAAGGGACTGAGAAGTACAGATTGGCAGTTACAGAACAGTCCTGGGGTGTAAAGTACGTACGGCACAGGGAATGTAGTCACTATTCTAATAACTGTATATTGTGTCAAATGGGTAGAAGATTTCTCAGGACTTAGTAAGTTGTATAATGTATAATCACTGGGCTGTATGTCTGAAACTAATATAATATGTATGTCAACTGTAATTAAAAAAAATAAAATGATTTCAAGAAGTTTAAAAAAGGCAGGAGGTCTGGCTCCCCCCTGTGGCCAGTGAGGAGAAACACTGATATTTTTATAGGCCTCCTGACCAGTGCCCTAAGAAACCAGATTCTGTCACTAGGAAAACGCGAAATTAAAATAAAATGATGTGATGACGTGAAAACCCTAAAACGCTGACGTTTGGAAACTAGCTTAGGGAATGGAGCCTCCCCCGACCCCTGCTGCAGGCTGGTGGACTGATTGCCCTGACTGGGGACCTAGAGAGACGGGAAGTGGGACAAAGGCAAGGCTAACGTCTGGTGGGAACCCGGCACTGCTTCCAAACTGTTCTGAGTTCATTCACATCCATAGACTTACCCTGAGGCCTCTCTCCCCCTCTCATCACTGCCTCTGTTATCTCAAGGCAGGAAACGGAGGGAACGTCCATTTTCACGTACAGACCAAATGTTGTTTCTTTCTAATACTCGTCCCCAAGAGTGCCGCTAACCTTCACTTTAACTTGATTTTATGAATGTAGCAATTTGGGCATGAGGGGCTATTTTAAGCAAAAATAGACCGCAGGCGGGCAGGGTGGTGAGTGTAGGACTTCTCGGGGCCTCTGGAGGGACGGGGCGGGGTGAAGGGCTTCCCTAGCCAGCGTGGCTGAGGCATCTCCCTGGACCAGTGTGTTACAAACCCAGGTTTGGGAAAGGTTCCCAGAGGGGTAACAGAGCTCCAATAGAGTAAGAAAGCAATTACGAGGTTCACAAAGTACTTTTTGTAGCACACCAAACTCGTCTTCTCCATAGATAAAATTAGAAGAATACTCTACTGGTTTCTCTGTTAGGAGAGATGGTTCATCTTCCTAGATCTGGGCCTCAGTTTTCCGACTACAAGCAGTCTTAGAGATTTGTTCTAGTTATATGTTAGAAAGGAAGGTACCAGATGCTGTTCTTGTGTTTTACAAGATTGTCAGTCCCATTTGCCCAGGAACTGCCTCTATTCCCTCTGCCTCATTCCATGGTCCAAAAAGAGAAACAAACAAACCGGAAGTGGTCTTGGATTGGGGTTGCGGTAAGTTGCTTCCTCACCTACCCATAGATGCTGTATCGAGGAAACTTGTATACACTTCTGAAGTACAGAATGAGGGGTAAGTGGTCCATGCTAGGCGTGGTTCTAACAGGCCTAGCTAGCCCTGGCTCGTTTTACCCGGCTCCCTGGCAGCCATGTGGCAGGCCCAGTTGCTCCCCCCCGTTTTGTAGCCGAGGCATCTGAGGCTCGGCAAGGCTAAATGATCTGCACAGTGAGGTGCATTTATTCACTGTGGTCCATTTATTCAGTGGGCTGTGGTCGTAACCCACTGGGTGAGCAGCTTCACCTCAGACACTTGTGCTGCTGTTGCTCACGCCCTTGTTTTTAATAAGTGTGCAGACACTCTGCTCTTTCCCTTAAACGCCTTCTCTGCAGGGATGTCGCTCAGGAGCACTCTGACTTTAGACTCCTTGGAAGGTTCCCTGTCCCCAGTCCCGTTGCCTTCTTGGGCCTTTCTCCATCTC
>PVKM010033247.1:0-16056 GCA_004027735.1 Carollia perspicillata
TAATTTTTGCTATTTGTCAACACAGATGGAAATTTTAGGTTTGCATTTTTGTTTATGCCAAATCTTAATGTTATTACATTAAGTAGCAGGCACCATAAAGCATAAGGGTTGAGAATATCTCCTAGCACTCTTCCATGAAATCAGAGAATAGCTATCAAAATTCCTTTTGGCATCCAAATTTCACAATTAGGGAGTTCTGGCCTAGATGGAGGAGTAGGTGGAAATGCTTCACTTCCTCGCACAACCGAAAGAAAGATAACAACCAACTTAAAAGCAATAAACAACTAGAAGTGCCAGAAAATCAAACTGCATGGAACTCCGACAACCAAGGAGTTAAAGAAATATTCATCCAGTCTGGTAAGAGGGGCAGAGACAGGAGATGGGCAGCCAAAGGGAGAACACAAACAGCAAAGCCACAGACCACACAGGCAAAGCCGGGCTGGCTGAATGGGAAACTGAGACTCAAAGACACTGAGAGGGCTTTCATGGTGGGAGAAACTCTGAGTCTCACAGAAGAGTTTGTTGGAAAGCAGGGCTAGAGCAGAGCAATCAAGCGGCATTGTTTCCTTTCTGACGGCTCCCCCAGAGACAGCGCCACAACACGGCAAAGAGGGTTGCCCCACCCTGGTGAATACCTAAGGCTGTGCTCCCTTACAACATAACAGGTGCTCTGAGACAAAGAAACATGGCCCAAATGAAAGATCAGACCAAAACTCCAGAGAAAGAGCTAAGCGACAAGGAGATAGACAACCTATCTGATGCACGGTTCAAAACACTGGTAATCAGGATGCTCACAGAACTGATTGAGATTGGCTGCAAAATGAAGGAAGAAATAAAGGCTACTCAAGATGAGATAAAGCAAAACATGCAGGGAACCAACAGTGAAGGGAAGGCAATCAGGACTCAAATCAACGATTTGGAACAAAAGGAAGAAATAAACATCCAACCAGAACAGAATGAAGAAACAAGAATTCCAAAAAAAATGAAGAGTGGCTTAGGAACCTCAGGGACAACTTTAAACACTCTACCATCCAAATCATAAGGCTGCCAGAAGGAGAAGAACAAGAGCAAGAAATTGAAAACTTATTTGAACAAATAATGAAGGAGAACTTCCCCAATCTGGTGAAGGAAATAGACTTCCAGGAAGTCCAGGAAGCTCAGAGAGTCCCAAAGAAATTGGACCCAAGGAGGAACACACCAAGGCACATCACCATTAAGTTACCCAAGATTAAAGATAAAGAGAGAATCTTAAAAGCAGCAAAAGAAAAGGAGACAGTTACCTACAAAGGAGTTCCCATAAGGCTATCAGCTGATTTCTCCAAAGAAACCTTACAGGCAAGAAGAGGAGTTCATCATTACCACACCCTTATAACATGAAATGTTAAGGGGACTTAACTAAGAAATAGAAGAAGATAAAAAATATGAACAGTAAAATGACAACAGACTCACAACTATCAACAACCGTATCTAAAAAAAAAAAAAACAAAAACTAAGCAAACAACTAGAACAGGAACAGATTCATAGAAATAGAGATCACATGGAGGGTTATCAGTGGGGAGGGATAGGGGAAGAATGGGGGGAAGACAGGGAATAAGAAGCATAATTAGTAAGCATAAAATAGACAGTGAGAGGTTAAGAATGGTATAGGAAACAGAGAAGCCAAAGACCTTATATGTACAACCCATGGGCATGACCTAAGGTGAGGAGGTGAATGCTGGAAGGTA
Organism: Carollia perspicillata; assembly: GCA_004027735.1. Lineage (NCBI taxonomy): Eukaryota > Metazoa > Chordata > Mammalia > Chiroptera > Phyllostomidae > Carollia > Carollia perspicillata. The sequence goes on from PVKM010033247.1 coordinate 1,725, forward strand.
GGAGGGTACAGCATGGATGGGTGATAAAGGGGAGAAAAAATTGGGACAACTGTAATAGCATAATCGATAAAATATACTTAAAAATAAAAATTAAAAAAAATTCACAATTATATCTCATTTTTATTCTCCATGATTTCTCCTAAAATTGCCATAAATCAAATTTTCAAGAATACTAGACCACTATAAAACTCAGTAATCACACATTCTTTTCAGTAGTGGATTAATAAGCTAGATATGCTGAGTGAGGTAGGGGAGAACATGTAAAGTGGGTAATTACAATAAAATGTTATGTGCTATTAAGATTAGGAACAGAATTCCGAGGAGAAAGCGAATAGCTAATTATGCCTTGGAGAGTCAAGAATAGCTCTGTAAGGAAGTGACATTTGAGTTGAGTCCTAAAGAATGCATAAGCATTTGCCAGGTCTAGAAGGAAGGGAAGGAAATTCAGGCAGAATACACAGCATGGCAAAGAGAGGGCGCACTGAGTTCTGGAACAATGTGAGATACGCTGTAAATGGGGAAGGTGTGAGGGAACAGAGTTAGTGGATGAAAAACAGGCTGATAAAATAGTAGGATTAGATTGTGGGGAGCGTATTATACTACCAAGAGGGGTCCGTGCACCCTATAATCAATTTACTTAAGAATAAAACTCTAGGGACCTTGGGAGGCCAAACTGTAGGAAGAAACCTTAGTGTTAATCAGGTTACAGTTAACCAGTACAATGTGACACTTTAGTAAAAATGTTTATTCTTATTTCATAGGAATATTCTTCCAACTGACGATAAATTTTACATCAGAATATAATTTTGTCCCTCCAGTTGTGACATGTAGAAGCATTCCTTTTTGCCCAAATGGTAAGGACCAGATGAGACTTTTATCATCAGGGGCCCTAGTATCCTCGTTCTGTACCAGTGTTTAATGATGTTTCTTCTTAACAATTTTGTTACGATTATAAAAGTAAGCATGCTTATTGGGGAAAATTTAAAAGAAGTATCACTTGAATCCTAATTCAAGGAGACACTACTCTCAACATTCAACTAAATTTATTTCCTTTTTTCTATGTATTTTTCTACATAGTTGGAGCATTAGATATAAAGTTTTACATAAGCTTATGGCTGCATTATTAAACATTCTTTAAAAGATCATTACATAAGCTTATGGCTGCATTATTAAACATTCTTTAAAGACTATTACATAAGCTTATGGCTGCATTATTAAACATTCTTTAAAAGATCATTTTTAATTACTGCATGATAAACTTAACCATTCCTGTATTGTTTAGTATTTTAGTTGGATTAATTTCTAGTGTTATAAAATATGATATACTGACAACTTAACATTTTAGATAAAAATAAGTTAGATTGCTACTTTAAGTTATATACAGAATGTATTTTTGACTGGTAAAAGATAAAAATTTTAAATGCTAAAAAGAAGAAAATTTAATAGAACTTTTTATGGGCTTAGTGAAGAAGGCCTTTCTAATTATGAGAAAACTTAAAAAGCATGGAAAAGCATAACACATTAAAATACATAAACTTTTCGAAACTTCTCTACAGCTAATGATATAAACTGAGGCAAAATCTGTTGATTTGCAAACTGAGAGAAAATATCTGCAACACAAAAAACAATATCTATGACATATAAAGAGTAGTTGTGAATCAACAAGAAGAATAACATAAAGCAATAGAAAAATAGAAAAAGACTATAAACTAACACTTGATAGAGGAAAGATAATAAAAATAAATGTAAAAATATGTTCAACCTTGTAAGTTAGAAGATAATGCATATTAAAACTGCATATAAAATGCACAAAAATTGTGATTCATCACTTATGTTTATAGGATATTAAAATAACATTTTTATTAGAGGTAGGAAAATATGAGTACTCTAGCATGATGTCCTTAGTGGGAAGGACCCTTTGGGAAAGCAATTTGACAGTTTCTAATCAGATATAAAATGCAAATAGCCCTAAATCCCTATAATACCATGTTTATAAATTACTCATAAGAGTACATTTTAAAAAGTATTTGATCCCAATAACAATAGATAAAAGGAAATAATTCCAATATCCATTAATATAAAAAATTTTAGGTGAAATATCCTATAGCTTTACATATATTGCCCTTAAACAGAACGAGAAAGATCTACTCTCTGGAAATGCAAGGAGTGAAGAAGGGCAGGGGATGAGCATACCGTCCCCTGTTTTTTAATTACTGTATTAATCCGGTGATTCCCTAGATTAAAGTGTCTATTTTAAGCAAATAATGGCAAATATTAGTTGAATGGCAAATTCAACTAATTTTGCATCATAAATTTTATTTTATTCTTTAAAGATAGGTCTTAATTAAAAACATAATAAGGTACTTGAATAAAAGTACATTAAAGTACATAAAGTAAAATCAGGAACAAGACAAGGATGCCCACTCTTGGCACTTTTATTCAACATAGTATTGAAAGTTCTATCTAGAGCAATTAGGTAAGAAAAAGAAATAAAAGACATCCAAATTGGGAAGGAAGAAGTAAAATTGTCATTTACAGATGACATGATATTGTTTATAGAAAATATTAGTAAAGGCGCCCCTCAGAAACAGTTGGAACTAATAAACAAGTTTGGTAAAGTTACAGAATACAAAATCAATACACTAAACTCTGTTGCATTTTTATGCATTAAAAAAGAGGAGGAGGATGTATGGGAAAACTTGTGATTGCTCTTTTTTTCTCTTATCTAACTGGGGGTGATATGGGAAAGAATTGAGCACATGTGGCTCAGCACTTTCTCAAAGTTTTTTTCCCAATAAGCCTGCCGTTAGAATGGGTGCAGTCTCTATTTCATCAGACAGGAAACCAAGGCAGTCCTCCAGTTGAGGGAGTAAGTTCAAGTCAGGAGGGCTTTTGTAGAGCTTGATTAAAGCATTGATCAGCATTCTTTATTTCAGTCTTTCATGAAGTCGATATTTTTACTTGCATCTTTCAATACTCTGGTCTATTTTGTTATATAAAAACCTTGGAGAAAAGGGGTGTTATTTATTAGACACCACAAACCAAAAACTGGGTCTGTATAGTTCTAAGTCTTTATTTTAGATACATAAAACCTAATTGCCTTTCAGTGATGGTATTTGCAGTCCTACCAGGAAGTGTACATAAAGTTCTCATTTACAGCTCTCCAATTCTGGGCATGAAAACTTTGGAGAAATCATGTTTGCCAGTTTAGTAAGAATCTTTCTGTTATTTTAATTTTTAAAAAGATTTTATTTATTTATTTTTTAGAGAGGGAAGGGAGGGAGAAAGAGAGGGAGAGAAACATTAATGTGTGGTTGCCTCTTGCACATCCCTGCTGGGGACCTGGCCCCCAACCCAGGCATGTGCCCTAGACTGGGAATCGAACCAGTAACCCTTTGATTTGCAGGCTGGTGCTCAATCCACTGAGCCACACCAGCCAGGGCAGAATCTTTCTGTTATTTTAATATGTACTTTTTTGAAACTTGTGAGTCTAAGATCGTTTTTCATATCTCTTGGTTGTGCTTTTTTTGTGAACTGTAGGGTTATTAATAATGTCATCACTTTGTCCTAGATGTTGCAAACATTTTTTTCATTTGTCATTATTTTTTAAGTTTTGTTGATTTTCTTTACATCTGGAATTTTAAATTTTTATATAGTCATATTTATTAGTCTTGTCCTTTGAGATTTTATAGTTATCTTTAAGTTTAGATGATCTTTCCTCAAAACACAATCAAATTATTTTAACTTTCTTCTATATTTTATTTTTTCATATTTAACTCTGTTCTTTTTTTTTTTTTAAAGACAGCCAAGCTTCTCTACATCTTTCCAATCTATATACAATAGAACAAAGCTGGCAGGGCAGGGGGGGTTGCCATTCTCAACATATGGCTTCTATTTCTGGATCTGAGGCACTTACTGTTTGTCATCATTTTCAGGCCGTGAGAAGGGGGAAGGAAAAAGAGGGCAAAACAACTTCCTTAAGAAAATACCCAGAAGTTGTGTACTTTACTTCTGCTGATATCCCATGATTAACACTTAGTCACATGGCTTCGTGCTAGAGAGGCTTGGGAAAATAGTCTGGGCAGCCCTGTATTCATCTAAACAGCACGGGGTCATGGGAACTGGGGACAGGTGTAACCTCATTACAGCGAGAAGAAATGGAGGAAAGGAGGAGCAGACACCGAAGGACAATGAGTGCTGTGCAGCAACATAGTTTATACCATTTTTGACCATCTTTTCTTTCACCACTGAATCATAATTGCACTTTTAACATAAAACAGTTTTAATATATGCTAGAATTTGTTTCTAACCTCTCTTATTACATTGTTCTATCTAATCTCATGCCCCACTGCACTGTTATAATTATTGTGGTTTTACAATGCAATGTAATATATTAAATCAAAGTTCCCTCTTTTACCTTTTCAAAATTTTCTTCTCAGTTTTTACCTTTTTATAATAAGATTTTTCTATTGGAGTATAAATGTTTATCTTGTTCATTTATAAAAAATATTTACACATTAATAAAAGTATCATTAATAATGATGGCTATTATTTTTTGAGAACTCACTATATACCAAGCACTCTACTGAGTACTTTATGTCATTCATTCTTTACAGTGCAGGTGGGTACTTTGATCTCATCCATGTCTTACATTTTGGGAAAGTGGGCTTAGCAAGGTGCGCTGCTCACACCACATACACTCAGTGTCCAAATCTGTGTGTCCGACACGAAAGTGCCTGCTTGTAACAACTACACTGTATTAACTGTCCTATTCCTTGCAAATGATTTTTCTGCTTTGTCATTTGCCTTCTAATTTCGCCTATCATATTTTGATGTTCATGAGCTCTAAATGATCATTTTATTATACATACCACTATGAATATATTATTTTAATACAGTAGACCAACATACTGGTCAACCCTTATAGATTTTTCGGACAATTCTCATAAGTGGAACACAAACTATGCATTGACCAGCATCTTGCTTACCCTCCAGGTAAGAAGAGATTAATATAAATGCCCTTTTTAATACTTTTAATTTCTCAGTTATTCAAAATACAAAAAATAAAATATATAATGCATATTTAAATTTTGAAAGACTGACATAAGCTTCTTTAAATCAATAACATTTCTATATCGAGACTATTAAAAACGGAACTTGAATTATAAAGACTATTATTTTAAAGTGAAATTGTTCGTTAAGGCCCTTCACCACCAAAGAATACATATTTTATGAAAGAAGAAAAGAACTGCTTGGATGGTTTTAATTTTAGAAATAGAATCTTAACTTTTCTTTCAGTTCCCAACTTCACTTCACATCATTGAAGAGGCCTTTTAGAGTGTTCTTCATTCATGAACTTCTCCTTCACAGAAATAAGTCAAGTGACTACCACTTCCAAGTGGTAGTTCAGCTTTATCCTTTGTTTCTGACAGCGTTCGCTACTTGCTCTTTTACACACTTTCAGATCAAATTCAGCAAACAATTAAACCAGAGATTTTCTCCTCCCTTCGTATAGATGCCTGTTTCCAGAATGCTCCCTTTCCTTCTTGGGCCCATGGTCTTCAGAAACAGGCCTCAGTGGTGTTATTCTTGACCCTCAGTGAGCTCCCTTTCTCATCCACACCAAAGTAAGTAAGTTCACTGTCTTTTGTTTGGACCACTTACATCCAGCTCAGTGGTATTCTACATGGGCTTACTCATTATTAACATCCGGAGGTAAACCATTACATTTTGATTACCTGAAATACTTAGAGAATAAAGTATTATGGCTTAATTGATCTTTTCTGTAGCAGAATTATAATATAAATTTCATTCCTCCCATTTATTTGTAAATAAAATAATAGTTTTCTATCTAGTTATCTTAGCATACTGAGTGAAGTTTAATCTTTTTAAAGATTCAATGATTCATTCATTCATTCGTTCATTCATTCTACAAATATGTTTTGAGCATCTACCTGTGCCAGGCCATATTCTGGGACTGACATTTGAGTAAAAACTCAAGGAAGTAGGTAGAGCATGATATGCAGATAACTAGGGTTGATTTTTTTGGATTTCTTCAAAGTGGATTGTTCCTACCTAACTTTTCCACCTAAATGAAGATATGCCTTAAGAAAAGAAAGTTAATAACAAGGGTGGGCCCAGGGGTTGGAAACGGGACGGAAGTGGGGAGGGGTGCGGGGGGAGGCAGAAAACAGTACTTGAACAACAATTAAAAAAATGTTAAAAAAAAAAAAAAAGAAAGTTGAATGGTCCCGAAATGTAATGAGTGAGGACACGCCAGAATGAAATGGTGGAATTTTTGACTTGCTGAGTAATTTAACAAAAGGTAAATTTGAGGCTTTGAGATTAGATTGCTTGGCTTCACATTGTGGTTGTACCACTTTACACCTTTGTGCCATTGGCAAAGTTTCTTCACCTCTGAATACCTCTATTTCTTCATCAGTAAAATGGATCTTTAGCAGCTACCTCATAGATTTGTGAGGATTATAGGAATTAATACATGTAAAATACGTGGAAATATGCAGTCTAAGAAAATAACTCAATAAAAGCTGGTTAATATTATGATTGTTCTTACTTTTAGGCAGTAATGCAAAATGACAACAAAATGTTGTCATAGAAACACATCATGGGAAGCCAGTAGATGACAAAATGATTTGTCTTTTTGTTTTTCAAACAGATTTATAAATCAAATATGCCCACATTCCAGGACAGTAGAAAGGAAAATCACTGATCGTTATAAAGGAAAACCCTAATCCTACTGCTATTAGCCCTTTCTTCTGATCTTTTCTCCTATTTTCTGTTTCAAATCTTGCAGTTTCAGTCAGTACAGGGTTAAGCCCAGATCTGTTGCCTGACAAATGATTTACTTCTCACACCTGGGCTTTAACATACCATGCAGTCCCACTCCTATTATATCTTTATGCTTTTCTTCACTCACAGTGCTGGGTTCAGTTCAGATTTAAAAGCATTTGTGGAGTCCTAACCTCTAAAGTTACAAACTCAAGCAAGTCTTGGCCCTTAAAAAGTGCTGAAGGCCAGTTTTCTCACTGACAACCCATTTTCTCCTCTCCTCCTCCTCAGCCTGTCTGGCAAGCAATGCTCACATTATAAAGTCGGATCAAATAAGTGCTCTTCTGGAATCCCTTTCTTGATTTCCTCCCCTAGGTGGAATTGATAGCTTTGTTTTTTGAGGGGCTTCCTTTGCTCCTTATTGAGCAGCACCCTAAGCCAATTGCTATCAGAGCCCTGTAGCACGGCTTCCTTATTCAAGCTCCTCAAGATCAGGGAATGGGTCTGATTCACCTTTGAACCCCTCCCCACCCCCAACAGCATTGACATTTAGTCGGTACTAAATAGCATGAATGACTGAATGAACCCAAATTTTTATGTTGGTGCAATTATGGCATATATGTATAAATTATATAGCCTGTTTTATTTCATTTAACATTTTATCTGAGGTATTTATATATTGCTACAGTTAATACTGTAATGGCTATTTAATAGTTTTTTTCAAGGCCAGTGTGGCCCAATAGAACTTCCTGCACTGACGGAAATGTCCATTGCCAGGGCTGTCCAGTATAGTCACCACTAGCCACACGTATCTACTGAGCACTTGAAATGTGGCTGGTGTAACTAAGCCTTTCATTTTATTTTAAGTCATTTAAATTTAAATCATCACATATGGCTAGAAACTACTGTAAAGGACAGTACAAGTATAGGCCATAATTTCTCATCACTTCCCTTTGAATAACAGATGAGACACATTTATAATTATCACATTGTTATTCAAGGGAATGACATTTGAAATAGTGTTTAAAATATTTTAATATCCAAAGAGAGTGACCATCTACATTTTTATAATCTTAATAATCTTAATTTTTGAATGTGTCTTTATATAATGCAAAGTAAATACCAACACCCATCCACAGAATGTATTTCTGCGCTTGAATTAATTGGATATTATACAACATGTGTACTGGTGCAGTTGTTTTGTGATGCTTCAAATTTTGTACTTATCCTCTGCAGAGCTTCCTGTGTTATTTTATACTATCAGATGGCTAACTTAAAAGTTGACCTTTTATTTTTTTTACTAGTTTAGCAGGGCTTCTGATTTATACCTTTTAATATATTCCTTATATTCCAGTTCTTAAAAATCATTCAATAGACTTAGTAGCATGTGTACACATTATACAGAAAGGTCTTAGGCACAATGTCAATGTGAGGACTATTGAATAAACTTTACCAGATGTTCCTCTCTGAGTAAAACTATCTTTCCAGCCAAAGACTAAAAGCTTGCTCTAGAAGATAAGTTTCATCTGCTTCCCACCCACTTTGAAAGGTATAGTGCAATCCACATTGAATACTTATTTGAGCAATTATACTATTCTTGGAAATGTAGCTCAAATGTGTTTTACAAATAGGAAAACTCAAATATCAATGGCAAAAAATTCTTGTTGCTTTTGAAATATTAGATGTCAGGTTATTGCTTTCATTAGTGAAAGATAGCCATCGTTTCCATGACTGTTAAAGGCAACAATCCACTTTGACCTGCATCTACACTTAGTATTCTGTTATTATTTTGGCTATATTTTACTATATAGTTTCCATGTTATAATATAATATTCAAAATACTGAACTCTCAAATAAATATTTGCAATTTGGGCTAATGTCCATTTTGAGGTGTCAGATGAATGAGATCATGGTCTAGTAGAACTGTTAAGTTTTGGTTTCTGCTGCTCCCCTACTTTGTCCAGATGCACATATGTGATGGTAGGCAGAATTTTGCAGATGTCCCCTTAGTCTCTTATCCTCTGATAATGCAATCAAACACTAATCCAGGTAGCCCTGTGAAAGGACTTTGCAGATGGGTTTTAGGTTACTAATCAACTGACCTTAACATTGGAAGGTTATCATGAATTATGCAGAGGGGCCCGAAGTAATCTCGTGAACCCTTACCAATAGAAGAGGAAGGCAGACGAGTCACTCAGAGACATGCAGTGGAAGAAGGTGAAGGGATGTGGCAAGAGGAGACATCATAGAGATTCCAAGCATTAGAAGGATTTTTCACACCTTCACTGCTTCTGAGATATAAGGGTTCGAGTAAGGATGTGCATGAGACCTCTTGGAGCTAAGGGCGACCCCCGCCCCCTCCGCTAACAGCCAGCAAAGAAACAGGGACCTCAGTCCTACAAATGCAAGAAACTGAATTCAGCTAACAAACAACCTGGGTGAGCGTGGAAGCAGAGTCTTCCAGAATTCTCCGATGAGAGCTCATCTTGATTCCATCTCATTATGTGTGAAAAACGGAAACCAACCCCATCCTCTCAGATTTCCCATCTGAGGACACGTTAGACAATAAATTTGTGTTGTTTTAAGCTACTACCTTTATGGTAATTTCTTACAGTAGCAACTATAATATTCTTGGAAATGTAGCTCAAACTACTACAGGTCCCAAATTAATCATTTGAAAATCTAGAGGGATAATGAAGGGTATATAAGCTTTAATACATCAGTGTGTTTTATCTGTGATCTAAATATAATTTCATGTTTAAATCTAAGGCTTTATTTTTTAATGAAAATATTTCAATGTTTCCTAATGTTTAGTTCCCTTTACATATAAATTTACATATAAATTTAATTTAAATTTATGTGATAGAAAAAAGTTATAGAGAGAGACTTACAAGTTGCTTTGATCTTAATGTTTGGCTCACGAATGTACAGTATAAAACCAAGATCAAATTCAATAAATGGTGCTTGAAAATTGGAAAGATGTATGTAAAAAAATGAAACCTTTTATACCGCATACAAAAATAAAGTCAAATGGATTAAAGACTAAAATGTAAAACTCAAAACCATAAAACTCCCAGAAGGAAACATAGGCAGTAAAATCCCTGACATTTCTCTCAGCAATATTTTTTCTGCTATATGTCCTCAGGCAAGGGAAACAAAAGGAAATAAAGTAATGGGACTACATCAAACTAAAAAGTTTTGCCAAGGAAATCGTCAACAAATGAAAAGACAACCCATAGAGTGGGAGAACATATTTGACAATGATACATCTGATAAGTAAGGGGTTGATATCCAAAATTTATAAAAACTTATAAAACTCAACACCGAAAAAACCCAAACAATCTAATTAAAAAATGGGTAGAGGATCTGGATAGACACTTTTCCAAAAAGGACATACAGATGGCCAATAGACATGAAAAGATACTCAATGTTAGTAATCATCAGAGAAATGGAAATTAAAAGCCACAATGAGCTATCACCTCACACCTGTCAAGAATGGCTGTCATCAATAAATCCACAAACTGGAAGTGTTGGCCAGGATGTGGAGAAAAAGGAACCCTCGTGCACTGTTGGTGCGATTGCAGATTGGTGCAGCCACTGTGGAAAGCGGTATGGAGTTCTCTCAAAAAATTAAAAATGGAACTGCCTTATGACCCAGAGATTTCACTTCCAAGTATATGTTTGAAGAAACCCAAACACTAATTTGAAAAAATATATGCACCCCTATTTTCATGGCAGCATTATTTTTAATAGCCAAGCTATGGAAGCGACCCAAGTATTCATCAATAGACAATTGAATAAAGAAGACGTAATGAGTGAAATCTTACTATTCGCTACAGCACTTATGGGCTAGAGAGTATTATGCTAAGTAAAATCAGCCAGAGGAAGACAAATACCATATACTGAATTTAAAAAACAAAATCAATGAACAGACAAAACAAACAGTCTCGTAGGTATAGAGAATAAACTGATGGTGGCCAGAGGGGAGGAGGGCTGGAGGACTGGGTAAAAAAGGTGAAGGCATTAAAAGTACAAGTTGGTAGTTACAGAGGAGTCAGGGGGATGTAAGGTAAAGCGTAAAGAATATGGGCAACAATATTGTAATAACTATGTATGATGGGCAACAATATTGTAATAACTATGTATGGTACCTTGAAACATGAGGGGGTCAATCTATAAATTATATTATTGACCTCTATGCTATATGCCTGAAACCAACATAAAATGTAGAATGTCAACTGTAGTTTAAAAATAAGACTAATCAAAAACCAAGATCAAGAGTTTCTTAAGGGTAGGGACTCTGTCTCATTTGTGTTTGTATCTATTTTCAGGTAGATATGTCATAGGCATTTAATAAATGCATTTTGGTTGTTGTATGTATTAGTTTATCTTTTTGCTTTAATAAAAAAAGTTTACTTTAAAAAAAACTATGTTCTTTATTTTTTTCTTAAAGGTTATGCTTTCTAATCCAGTGCTAGAAAATCCAGTGGATTTGGAAGCAGCCCAAATACTGATTACGGATGAATCTGTATACAGAGTAATAGTTCAAAGACTTTTCCACAAACCATTACAATGTAAGAAATACCTACTTACTGTTATTTGCCAATTATTAATAATATATTTATAGCAAATAAGTGATCTAGCAAATAACTATTACATAAGGAAATATTTTATGTACCCTTTCTCAGTAAAGAAATTGTTCTAAGATCTCTCCTACTGTACCTCTTTATCAAGACAGTTAGTGTGATCTTCTTTAAAGATTATTAAAGATCATTAAGCTTAATATCTTTAAATGTTAGGGCCCTACAGGTGGATGGTGCAATTGAAACTATTCTATTCGTTATAAAGATATGGCATCTAACTCTTTGATCTATAACGGATGTTTCCCAGATTTCGCCTGCCATACCCCAGATCTTAGTGATCTGGGACTCCTTTCCTCTTGATTAGCAAAATGATCAGCATTTTTTTCCTGTGGAGTCTCCCTCCTCCCCCAGGTATTCCTTCTAAGTGTCCAAGTGGAAATGAGTGTCTGAGGCTCTTCGGGCTTTCTCTCTACTGACAGGTGTGTTTCTGATGCCTTGGTTTGCTCACTCTCATGCAGCCAGGGACCTCTACAGGACACTTAACTCCATCACCTTCTTTGTTCCCGTCTCTCTCTGCAGTGGGCAGAACAATATTGTTCACTCCTTGTGCCAGAAGGGTGTGTCACAAGTGAGGGAGAGGCCTCTAGTGACCTAGTTCCTTTCTATCCTGCCTCTCCTCTTGCCACAGCGCACAGAAGGCTGCGCAGTAGCTGGTATTATGATTACCTCTTTAGTCCGCAGACCTTGCTATTGAGCTTCACTCGGCTGTTCAAACTGATCTCTCATGCGCTTTCTCTCTCAGATGTTCATCTCTCTTTTGCTATTCCCCTTCCAGAACCTACTAGTCCATTAGCTAGAGCTCTACAATGGGAACCAAGTTCAAGTGCTCTTCCACAGGGCTTCTGGGTCTGATGCAAATCAAGCAGTATTGATCAGGCATCTGATGCTGTCATCGGCCTGCAGTGTTTTTGGCATTGTGGCTGAAACGAGACAAATTCACATGGACTACCGAGTCCTGTGAAGGAAAAGAGACTGCATGGCCACCGTCTCAAGAGAAGAGCGCCCAATCCTTGCCTTGACAAGCTTTTATTGCTTTTCTGGGCACATTACATTGAGGATGGTCCTCATTTACTATGCACAGTTTGCTTTAGGTGATTACCTTTTACAGAAAACAAAGGAGAGGATGTTGCTAATTACATCAAAAAAGAAGGATATTTGCAAATGTAAAGGAGAAAATGCTTGAACTGGTTACACTAGTCCTTGGAAGGTTTAGCATAGATTTCAGGAAGTTACTTTAAAGATATGCAGTAAACATTTGTTGCCTCAATTCAGGGTGAGGGAGTTTTAGCAGAAACAAGTCTCAAAGTGGCCTAGGTACAATGCAACCCTGATGCCCCATGGAAGAACCTATCTGTGGGTGTGGGTCCTGTGTACTGGACCTCGCTTTCCACTGGCCTTTCCGAGCGAGAGCTGGGCCCACGCCACACAGAACCGTCTCCTACTGTCATCTTTTTCAGTGTCTTCAAACTTGTCGTGATTGCCGTGAGGTTCCTCAAATGTCTCCTGACAGTTTTAAGGCTGGTTTGTACACAGAGGAATCATATTGCTTCACTCTGACGATATATGTAACCTACCAGAATTCTGTAGCATCCCCTGCTTGTATCCTCTGCACTTTGTGGAATGAATGAATGAATAATAATATCACTTAACCTTTCACTGAGCCCTACAAGACTATCATTATAAAGAAAGATTTTATAACGAAGCTATGCCCCATTCTGGTAAATGGACATTTAAAAGCTGGTTTTAAAGAATTTTCTACAGCAGATGATTCTGCGCAATAGATTTTGTGTTTGCCCTGCAGAGAGAAAGGGTGAGAAGAAAACTGAAGAAAAATCGGCCCTCCCTTTTGTCCTCCTGTTCAGTAGACGTCAGCCTTCACTCCTTTCACTTCTGTGACTTTGCCATCAAACCACACAGAAAAGCTAACCAAGTGGCCAAGTCACCCAGAAAATGAGCGACAAAACAGATACTACTTCAGCAGGGTTTTGCTATACTCTTTAGTTACACTGGTGAAACATGTGGAAATCCAAGACAGTATACAGTTATCAGCTCGCTTGCTGTCTCAGGTAGGCTAGGTGTGCTAGCCAAGGGTACCGCCAAGAGAAGGACTTTCCGCAGCTTCATAGGGAGAGAGTGCTGTGGTACGGCACAGACAGCTGCGATGGGTGGGAAACGAATACGTGCAGAAAACTCATTCACTCTAAATTAGATGGTAGTAGAGCACTATGTGGATTTCTGTGAAAGACTGCATCCAGTGAGAATTAATTACCTGGAACAACTTGAAAAAACATCTCTACTATGCTGCAAGAATCATCTCTCATACATAATATATTAATAAATAGATCTAGAAAATGCATAGAAATAATTATGTTTTTAGATACTCAAAACTGGAACTGATAGTTAATTGTATAAATAAGAAACTTAAAAGGCAGCTAATTGTATCATCTCTGTCGGCATCAATTATACCCTAGACGTATATCCTCACTACCCAATGCAGTGTCTGGTTGTAGGTGTTAAATAAAAAATTGTAGAATGAGAAAATGAAAAAATGTACATGAACCTAGATCCTGGTTTCATTTTATAGTTGCAAAGTGCTTTCACACGCGTTCACTCATCTGACCCTCAGCCTCTCCCTCAGGGAGGAAGCCAAGGATCAAAGATGAAGCCCAAGGCCACAGCTCCAACCTGGGCCTGCCCACGTCCCCGGCACCTCCAAGTTTAATGGGATGAGCATAAAGTCATTCATTTAGGATCAAAGAATTAAAAATTCTGAGTACAGAATGGAAGAGAACTGACTTGATAGCAGAACTCTCTTCTATGAAAAAATTATTGGGCAGTTTTTTAAACACAAGCTTAATATGAACCAATAAAAGGAGGTGCCCTTCTACTAAGCATGTTTT
>PVKM010033248.1:0-16054 GCA_004027735.1 Carollia perspicillata
GTAGTATCTTGAAAGGTGGATAAGATTGTCAGTAAAAGGATTTGTGAGTTTTTGCATGGAGGGCTTAAAAATACCCATACTACATTGCAGGTATGCAAAATACTTGCAGCATAAACGATCCTATAATTGACCTTACTGTGCTCGTCTTCTGGGGAGTGCACTTAAACTTGCTGCTCAAAAGGACGTTGTAAGATTCAAACACTGGAGCGCCACTGCCTCTGAATATTTCCCTTTCCCACCGACACGTGAGTCTACCACTCACATCTGAGAAGAGGGAACAAGCAAAGACACTCTGTTGGAGGTTTGCCTCTTTTCTGCCGTCTATCTAAATGCTCTCCCTGTCACTCTGGAATCAAGGCTCTCAGTCCATCACCGTTAATTTCATCATAATCTGAAGGAGGAAAGGGAGATACAGTGCCTACTTCACCTGAGCGAATCCCCCAGGGGTGGCCAGTGAATTCCGACCAACCACACGGGAGCCTTTCCTCTGCCTTGCCCAGCGGGTTTTAATTACTGGGCCTGTCACAGGTAGGATGTGTTTTGGGTGATACCCATGTTCTTGATGCTTGCTTCAGACTATGTGTGCTTTTTTAAAAACAAATCAACGAATCAGTAGTATTCCTTTTCAAAAAGCACCTGGCTAATTTTCTGAATCAATAGTTTTTGGTCAGTAATGTTTGGTTTTACAAAACAATTCACTCATTTGGATGCTCTGTTACAGTTCCACGTAGAGAATGAAACTTTGACTTATGTTCCTCTATTGATTTTTTTCTGATAGAAACCAATGGCAAAAAAAAAGGGAAAGTTTAAGTACAAAATTTATTGCAGAAAGACATTAAAACAATTTTCTTACGTAAACCAAAATTAACATTTGTTTCACGTGCCTCCCAGTAGTCAGAAAAACCATCTATAGCAAATGCAAACTCTGGATGAAAGCCCGGGGTTAGAGCTTGTTCAGGTCCATGAATGTGCTCGGCTCAGACCCCGGGGAAATCGCAGGGTGGCCCTCTCAGTGGAGGGAGAGAAAGAGATGATTAAAGGGGAATAATGGGCCGCATTGCTAATAAACAATCACCTCCCTGTCGGACAACCTTGAGTGACCTGCGTGCCCACTTACGCCCCTGATGTCAAGGATTTAAATCACAGATGCCCAAATTCATGTTTCTGTAACTGTAAAGGGACCAGGGTTTCCTTTTATGTGGCTTTCTGTGTATTCGTCAGGACCCGCTTCATCTGTGCACGCAGCCTTAACCGGGAAGAGAGGGGCTTGGGGCCCCACCCCATCTCCGTAACCCTCTTCCTCCTGGGGAGCTCTTCATCCTTCCCGTCACAGCCCAGAGCCCCTCCTGTGGGTTGGTGCCCAGTCACCAAGAGATGCCTGTGACCATTAGGAACCATCTTTCATCATCAGTTGAACCAGAGGAAAGGAAACTATACCCAGAGGGGAGGGGCAAGCCCCTGGGCAGAAAACCTGGAGGCCTTATTTGTGTTTTGAAAAAGAATCTAGCAGATGAACCCTGAAGCAACCTCTGCTGCCTTTAACTCTTGCAGCAACCCTGGGGCTCCATCCTGTTGGGGCCCATTTTCTGAAGGGGGAGGGAAGGCCCAGCTGCTCCCTGTGAGGAGGGAGGTAAGACAGGGTTAACCCAGCACAAAGGTTGGAGTAAATACATCCTCCCATGCCCCTCTATGGACGCTCCTCCATCCTGAAAACAACTGCATGTTATTGGGAGAGTCTTAACTTCTCAAAGCCTCAGTGTATGCATCTGTAGAATGGGAACAACCATTGCGCCCATCTCTGAAGGTTATAATGAGAGCTAAATAAAAAGCACAGAGTTCGTAGTACAGAGGCTGCCATATAAAAAGCATTCCACCATGGTTAGATATTAACCCCAGCATAAATTCTTCACTCAATAGAGGATGAAACTCAGGCCCGGAGAGATGAAGGCTCTTGTTCCAGCTCTAAAGCATCAGGCTGTGTCTCTTGCCACCACCCTGCCATCCAACTTGCCTCTTGGAATAAAACATTAAATATAATAAAGCTGACAACATTTCTTACAGAGTCATGATTTCCTTGGGGAGCTCTCGTGCAGGGTTTTTGACCTGGCTTTCCTCCCACAGTTCCTGGCCTGCTTTTATTTTTAGCAGCTGTATCCCCTGAGGGTGTGTCATGTGTAATGGAGAGCATCCCCCTGCCTCAGCACTCTCGGCTTTGCCTCTAGGTGTCCTGCGCCGGTGTTGCTGCCACTGCCCTGTCCACCATGGAGTCGTCATAGGATGGCGGTGCCTCTTGGTGAGCATCCTTTTCATCCTCAAATTCAAGGTCCCTCTCTGTGTACAGAGGTGGAGGAACATCCAAGGCCTCCTGCTCTGCAGGATAGGTTTGCTCTTCAGCATCAAGACCTTCTTCATAAGCAGGAGGGTAAAAATCTGGCCTGGGGGAGAAAATGCCGCAAACACATGTGTTATTTAAGTGGTTCATGCCAAAGAGGCATATGTCTGCCTCTCTCAAATCCCACTATGCAAAGTTAAACTGTTAAGAAACATTGATTTTGAAACAGATGTATTTCTTCCCTGGCATCACTAGTTTTAAAAAAAAGGTGCCACTCTTCCAGCAGAGCCCTGTTTATCAGCCTTAAGATGTGGGTCTCCGTAGTCACACTTTCCCCAGGGGGTTATTCCAAGCTATCCCCTCTCTTACTCATCGGAACCAGGGACCTTCAGTGTGAGATCCTCAGCAGAGGTAGGGGACATGGGGGCCTTGACTGTGGAATTCCCTACCCAGTTATTTCGTCCATTCACGCCCTTGTCCCCCCATTCACACGCATCATCTTCCACTCAGCTGCAATTTGTCTCAGGTCCTCCCAGCCAACAAAATAATGAATAAAACCAGCTCTGTGCAGCTCCCTGAGCTACAGCAAATGCTGCTCTCTTTCCCATCACTTTTCAAGTCTTGACCGCTAGTAAAAACAAACAAACAGAAACACAACAACCCATACTCGTTTCCCAAGCTGTTTCAACTGAGAACTTGACGTAGATTGCAGCTGCGGCCTTTCCCATGCCATCAGGCCAGTGGCTGGCAGAGCCCTGCATGCCAGAGCTGATGTGCGCACCGGTACTCTTGCCCAGTGCGGCTAATTGCTAACTCCTTCCGGCTTCTCTGTTATGAATAGGATTGGGGGTGGCGTGGAGGTGAGGAAGCGAGAGGGTGAACTTGGTTGAGCTGTGTATTTATAGAGTGAATTCTTCCAGTGCCTACAGGGAGTGTTTGTGGTAGGTAACCACAACAGAACAGGCGCTGCCACTTGGGCCAGAGCTCCCTTCCAAATGTGACCAGGCCCAAAGCCAAAAGGCTGAAGCTGCTGTCTACTGTACAGCCCCAATCTCAGCTTCACTCAGAATAGCCCTGGCTGTGTCATGGGGCACAGGTGTGCAGACACTGAAGACAGAAAGGTGAGCAGTCCCCTAGAGTAACGAGAGGCTCCAGCATGACTGCCACCTGCCCTGAGATTCTCCTACACTCCTCACAACACCCCCCACCTCCCCGCACAGCAGTGCTCGTGCCCCTGCCCTGCCTCCTGCCCTTGCAGACCCATTTGCCTTATACCTCAGCCCCATGAAAAATCTTCTACAGCAATCACTTTGGTTATCTTAATTTTTGCCAAATGCAAAGACCATGCTAATAAGTATAATAAACATTGGACATGAGTTGGGGTTATTATAATTCACACCATTAATTAGCACAATAATGTCAAAAATCAAGTCATGGGTAAAATTACAACATTCACAGAGTAGCTAAAATATTTTAGATAAAGAAGGTAAAAGAAATTATGGAGTCTTGCAGCCTGTACCTTAAGGATGATACCTGATGTTTTATCCCTAAGTGGTTCTGTTGCAACCAAGAATGAGGAGCCTTTTGTTGTCTGATACCATAAGGTTAACATGTCTTCTTTAATGCAGTAAAGCACACATAACACGAGATTTACCACATTGGCCGAGTGTGCAGTTCGGCAACACCGAGTACGTTCACACTGTTGTGTGACCATCACAGCTGTCCTCCTCCTAACTGGAGCCCCTGTGCCCATAAACAACTGCGCCCCCTCCCCTGGCCTCTTGCCTCTGGTAAGCAGTGTTCTGCTTTCTATCTGTGAATTTGACTCCTCGATGTACCTCATACAAGTCGAATCATATACACATTTGTCTTTTGTGTCTGGTTTATTTCACGTAGCGTAATGTCTTCAAGGCTCATCATGTTGTAGCATGCGTCAGCACGTCCTTCTTGAGGCCGAAACATATTCCACTGTGTGTGTGTCCTGCATTGTGTGTGTCCCTTTGGACTAATGGTCATTTCCACTTTTTGGTAATGCGGAGAATAATGTTGTGACCATTGGTGTGCAAACATCTATTCAAGTCTGCACTTTCAATTCTTTTGTCTAATACCCAGAAGCAGAATTGCTAGATCAAATAGTGATTTTGTGTTTAATATTTTGAGGAATCCCCATGTCATTTTCCATAGTGGCTGCACCATTTTTCATTCCCACCAGCAATGCACTAAGTTTCCAACTTCTCCAGATCCTCGCTAATACTTGTTTTCTGTTTGTTTGTTTGTTTGTTTTAAATCATTGCCATCCTAGTGGGATGTGGCATCAATGTGGCAAGGTTAACTGGATCTCACCTCTGGATTATTGCTTTGCCTCAAATGAATCTTTCATGTGCAGTATGATCAAAATACTTAAAAGGATACCTAAAAGCCGGGACTTCACTGAGCTCACAAAGAGGTTGCAGGGCTGATTTTGTGCCTACTTGCTCCTTTGTTGTGGGACAGAATTTGGTTCTGAACTTGCTTTTCTTATAACCTTGCAGCTGGACCACGAGGAATAACTAACCACCAGCAGCCTCTAAGGATAGCTCCCATGATACAACAAAACAACCTTAGAGCTAGGCCTCTTACCTTGGCGGAGGTGGGTTTTCAGTGTGTGTGTGTGTGTTGGCAGGTGAGGGGCTGGGTGGCAGGGCGGGGAGCCTCTTAGATAAATTTCCTTTACTTTATGGCTTTCCCCAGAGGCAGCACCATTGCTCCTAATCACTAACCCTGGAGTAACTGCCCAAGGATAAAGCTTTGGTTGTAGACATGCAGCCCCATGAGACAGGTAAGTTGCTCCACCGTAGGGTTAGAAGTCACTCAGCTTTGCCAGAACTCAGCCCCATGTCAGCCCTCATCGGTCATCTGGATTCTCAGCACATACCTGTCCACTGTGGCCAGGCCCTCGGGCCAATCAGCAAGGTGTTGTCTGAGTACGTGGCTGAACATCCCTTTGTTTCCATTCGCCTGGCGGTAGGTGCTCCAGAAAATTCCACCCAGAAGGATCACAAACCCCAGAGGCAGAAGCAAATAGGCCAGGATCAGTTTCCCCTGACAGCTGACCATGGAGCCTGAGGACATGAAGAAGGCCCCCAGGCAGACCATCAGGAAGCCCGTCAGGAGGGCAAAGGCACAGAGAACTGCGCTGGTTCTGTTCCGCATCCCTGTGCCTTTGGAACCCAGCTCCCCGACCCTGCCACTCCGCTGCTTCCCTGCCTCAGAGAGAACGCTCTCATTAGCCAGCTCGTAGCTTTATACACTCTGGGACCAACTGGCCTTTGGACAATTAAATGAAGCAGGCACTTAGAAGCTATTCATTAACCGTGGAGAGTAACTGTAATATCGTTGGAGGATTAACCTGAATACACAGCACTGTGTACTATAGAAAGGAGTGGCTTCTCATAGCTGTCTCGTTCTTCTGAGTTGGATGGACCCTCAGCTGACCTGGTTACTTGAGGGGTGGTCTATCCTTTGAGTTAAAAGGCACTGGTGTCTTAATCCCCACAGTGGATAACTCCCCACTAATGCTAGAGAAATCAGCATTCCTTGATGAGCAATCTTCTCTGTGGCTTGGCAGGAAGTCCTTCCCTGATTTCTTCTTCCTTTCTCTGTACTAAAAAGGTTTAAAAGGGGGGAGTAGGGAGGCTGTTAACATGTTTGTCTTGCCTCTTTCAATGACTCTCCCTTTACTACCCTATCACTGCGATACTGAAAAAATTCCCAGTGAAAAGCCCATGGAGCGAAGCCCCTGATTCCTTCTATGTTGACCAGAAAGAGGAGCATCAGCAGGAGGGGCAAGAGCGTGCTGGAGAGAAGAGCTGGAGAGAAGAGCTGGAGTAGACAGAGCTTTGGGACCTGGGCCTGCCCTGGGGATGGCTGTAAAATGCGATGGTCAGGTGACTCGTGCTCTCACTCTGGCTTTGCATCTTTCCCATTGTCGGGGCCCAGACGTTGAGATCTAGTTTCATTTCTGCTTAACACATAGGTGTTAGGTAAAAATGTTTGGTTATTGCTCAACCACTGGCCATGATTCTTGCCTTAGCAGAGATGATTGAGCGAGATCCCACCCTTCTCGCCCTCCAAGAAAAGGCCACACAGGCATTTGATAACAACATTCCCTAACATGTGTAGCACGTTACCGCCTCCATAAAAACAAACAAATAGGTGTGAGAAACGCCGCCTACTCCATCCTCAGCCTCCCTCACATGCATCTTAGGGTCTCACAGAGCATACTAGCATATGAAAAGCTCTGAAAAGTTCTGCAACCTTCTTCCCCTCATCACATAGATTCAATATAGTAACTAAAATTTGTTTTGGTAAATGCTGCTAAAAAGTGTTCCCCGTCCTCTCCCCAGTACCTTTGCTCCATGTAGTGTTGCCTGAAAGAATCTTCCTAGAACCAGCCTCCTCTCTTATATCCAGAATTTGTTTCTTCCATCTTGACTGTGTAGTTGCAGACACCCTCTTCCAGACCTGGTTTGTACCTAATTCTTTTTTTTTTCTTACTTGATGCATGGTCCTGCCAAAACCCTGCTGCCCAGAGGGTCCCTGGGTCACTTCTGTCCAGAGAGACTAGTTCTCTCTTTGCTATTCCTCCACCCCATGACTCCATTACCATTATTTTCCATGCACTTTCCTAGTGGAGTTCTTTCCACTAGGACTGCACTTTCCTTGTGGAGATCTTTGCACACTAAGTGCTTGCACAATGTTAGCCCCATACCCACCATCTCCTCAGCTTTACTTTCATGTTATAAACTAGGAGAGAGACAGACAGATGCTGGGTCAAAAACACTATAAGGTACATCCCCATTCTACCTCCCGACTTCTACCTTTATTAGCTTCAACCCTTACCCTGAACTACTCGCATCTCCTATTGTTGACATTATCCTTGAACTCTTAAAACAACTCTTTTTCCCTTCTTCCCCAATTGGTCTTGAGGTTGGCAGGTTTCTAAGGTGGCCCCCAATGATCCCTGTCCTTTTGAGTATGGGCTGGACATAGTGACTTGATTCTAACCGATAGACTATGACAAAGTGATGGATGTCACTTCCAAGAATAAAGTTATAGGAGGTTGTGACTTCTGTCTTGCTAGCACTCTCTCTGTTGCCCTCAGAGTTTGTAGCCTTGGAGGAAGGAATCTGCTGTACTGGAGAGGCCCATTAGACAAAGAACCGAGGGCAGCTTCCGGCCAACAGTCAGTGCAGATCTGAGGCCCTTAGTCCACGAGCCAGGGAGGAGCTGTTTCTGAATCTGGAATCAAATCCTTGTCCACTTAAGCCCTGGGGGGACTATAACCCAAGCAACACCTTGAGTGAGAGCTCTTGAAGTCAATGACTCAGCTATGTCAGGCCCAGATTCCTAACACACAGAAACTGTGAGAAGATACGTGTGTGTTGTTTATAAGGTGCTAAGTTTCATGGCAATGTGTTAGGCTGCAATAGAGGACTTATACAGTTCTTTAGGACTTGGAAACCAGAAGAGACAATCAATGTCAAATGTTTACACAGCACCTGACACATAGAAAATGCCCTAAGTTAGCTATAATCATCCTCATCGTTATTGTTATTATTACTACTGCTGTGATTCCCAAAAGCTGGGAAAGACACAGGATTCCCAACTATAAGGTCTGCATTAGGAGTTGGGCCCCAGAAACAGGTAAATGGTAGGGCCCTGGAGAAACTATTAAGTATTAAAAGAAGAGCACTCTCCATGAGAAATGCCCGCCCAAAGGGTTGGGCTTCTTTGCTTTAGACCAAAAGTAGGGGGTGCCCCTGGCTGGTGTAGCTCAGTGGCTTGAGCACGGGCCTGTGAACCAAAGGATCGTGGTTTGATTCCCTGTCAGGGCACATGCCTGGGTTGCAGGCCAGTTCCCTAGCAGGGGATGCATGAGAGGCAACCACACATTGATATTGATATTTCTCTCCCTCTCTCCTTCCTTTCCCCCTCTAAAGATAAATAAATAAATAAATAATCTTTAAAAAAAAAAGTGGGGGATGAATCAGACTAGGCATTAGGATAGGTCAGGACTAGTTCCGGTGATCACAGGAATATTCGAGCAAGTAATTATTTCTATGCTTTCCCTCTTCCAGTTCTGATACAGGATAAATAGTGCCTGTAGTTTGTCAGACAGATTCTTCACTTCCATATACTTTAAAGAGGATCCTGTTATTCCAGAGCCGTGTGTTTCGTTCTTGTTGGTTCTTTGTTTTGGTGAAAAGTTGAGTAAGAAAGAGCATAATCCAAGAGATGGCAGGCGGATGAGAGTGGGTACTGAATTCACATAAGATCCCCGGGTTCAGAATATTTGAGGAGTTTATCTTGAATGAGGCGGTGCATCGGGGACAAACTACAGACGAATCTGCAGTCTCTGAGGAGCGGGGACAAGAGCGGGAGAAAGAATCAATGTAGAAACAGGAAGTATTGCCTGGAACCACGTGTGTCCTTCATGATGATCAAGATGTACGATGAAGATTTTATGTTACAGTTATTCTTGCATGTTTGTGTTTTTTATAAAATATGTACATTATTGAATAATTACAGTCCTTTCTCCTGGACTCAACTTCAGTCCTGCACCACTTGCAGCACTGCTGTATGAGAGTTATCTCCCTTTGATGCCTCAGAAGTGGCCAAGGATAACTAAGACCTGCAGTTTAAAGAAAAATTTTAGGACTTGTGGTTTCCCTGTCATTCGTGTTGTGGTATGCCCACGTTTCCCACTGTCACTGGCAGTGAAAAGATTTTTTTTTTTTGAGCAGTGGAAACTGAAAGTAGGCATGTGCTTGCTTCCATGATAGTGAGAGCGCACAGAGGCAGGGAGAAATCACCGGGTCTGCATGAGTCATGGAGGGACGGAAACCTGTAGCCAAATCCTCAGGCTGGGGAAAATAGAAAGAATCCAATAGAGAGCCAAACACCAAAAAATTACCCTAAAGGGCCCGTTTCAGGAGACCTTTTGGCTTTTGTCTGGGATTCTTTATGTTCAGCCCTGTCTTCTGGGTCTGCCTTCGCTCCCAGGCCAACTTCTCCATTCTCGTCCACCTCATCACTTACCCAGCGCTGAGTGACACTGACTCCTCTTCAAGGTGGAGAAACTGCAAGAGGCAGAGATTGATGACTCACCTAAGTTTATGCAGACAGCATGGGACTGGTGGTAAATGGATACCCCTGGGAGGAGTATGGACAGAAACCCACCTTCTAGAGAGGAACATTCCGGGACCCACTGGAAGCCAAGCAGAAGTCCTCCTGTCCCACTTCCTATCCCTTCAACATGGGACCCACCTGGGAAAATGATGTTTTGCCTTTAATCCAGTTTATTTATTATTGGTATGGTAACAGGGTACAGAGTGAGGGTCCCCTGAAAATAAGAGAAAACCCCACAAACCTTGATTGGGGGAAGGAGGAGGTGGATGGTACAGCATTTAAGATACTTTGCATAACAACGGCAAGGTAATATCCATGCCTTTACAGAAGGAGAGGGGGCTGTCACCCAGGGTGAAAGGTGTACGTGACTCTGAGAGCATTCAGGAACTCGTGGCACAGCCAGGGGAGCTTACATAGAGCCTGTGCAAGAGTCAGGGGGCCAATGCCCACCCTGGAAGTCACTGGGAACTCCTGCTCTGATTAAAAATGGCAGCCAAAAGGAGGTAAAAGATATGGGGGAACTAGCAAAATGGCACATCACTGGAGGGGTCATATATGAGGTCACATAGGAAGTTCTGGGCCAAGCATTTAAAATGAGGGCAGGCTGAAAGAGAAGAAGGTCTGAAGCTACACGGTCTGAAGGTGTAGAGATGGGAGTCAGCTACAAGGGCTGGTGTGTAGGAGGAAGCCACGCAGGCTAGAAGGCTGTAGGAGAGACCCCACCATGAAGAGAAGAGGTGCAGAGTGAATGAGAAAGACACAGGGGTCTGCCATGAGGCCTGGTGTCTGAGGGAGAAGCCATGCGGGCTGTAGTGAGAGAGGAGCTAACTTCTGCTTCTCTGAAGGATGTACGTAGAAGTGACTCTCTTGGGACGAGTGCCTCCCTGGACTCCACCAGGACCTAGTGTAAGATGGCCCATGTTTCCCTGAACCACTGCATGGAGGCTGAGAACGATGAACCCCAGGCCCTGAAGCAGACAGCTGCTGTGAGAGGATGGTGACTCTGAAACCACAGTGCACATTCCAGAGGGCATGGAGACCTGTTTGCACAGCTAGCTTAAGAACAGATAAGGAAATGGGGAACCTCTGGGCATGGCTTTGGCTTGTAGCCTTTTGGGGAACAAGGGAAGTGCTGGGTCTCATGGGAGAGGAGGGCTCCAAGCAGGACTACACTCAGCTCCCCAGGGTTGGAGCCCTGTGAATAAAAACCTATTTCCTTCAACACTCATTGTTGGGTTGTGTGTCAAGGCTCCACGTGGCCAAGCCCCAGTTTGCTCAGTTATCGTGTCATTCTTAAAAATTCACTAATTGGGAAAAGTGTCCAGCTTGGCAGTAGGTAGTAACATGTTATTTGGGTGACAGCCAAACTATCTTAACACATAATCACTCTAGCAGCATTCTGTTCCTTTGAGCATGACTGCCCCACGAATGCGGCTCTGAACATTGAGTGCAGCTGTGTTCCAAGCACTGTTCTTCCACGTTGGTGCCCCTGAACCCTCACCTTCCTTCAAAAGCTCTGTGCAAGGCATAAATGCCTAGGAACTTCTAACACCCCCTGCCCAGTCATTGTTTACTGGATACTTGGCCCCATACCCTTCTTTTGAAAATAGGACAAGTGTATTGCCTTGGGTCAGAACTGGATGGGGACTTTGGAAGGAAGCTAATGGTGTGGAGAAGCTGGTACAGAGGAGGGGCATGGAGCCAAGAGCTGAGGCTGAGTGGCCAGATTTCAGAAGGTCACTTGGTTCAGGAAGTGAGGCTTTGTGGGAGGTGGGGAAGGTGAGCATATGCGCAGCGAGCAATGTCAACAGGGTCTGATTTTATGGTGGGGATTACTGAGTGATTTCTGGATTAGCCTTTCACACGTGTGGGTTCATTGAACACTGTCCATTTCCTCCTCCTCTCCTTCCTGTTCTCTTTGCTTCTGAAACTCCCCCTACCTCCGCCTCTCCTTCTCCCTTCACTCACTCAAGGAGAAGACTGAAATGAAGGCATTTTTAGGCTGACAGAGCACAAACAGCTTCTCAGAAAACATGTAGCATTGTGAGGTAAGGTAATATTGGATCATCATGTTACAGAAAATCAAAACGACCAGACACTGGAGGGGTTCAAGAGCACAATCCTTTATTCACATGTGGTCCCAGAGGAGTCCAACTCCAAATTCTGGGCCCCAAACAAAAGGGGTTACAAAGCTTATATACTCTATCTCTTCCGGGCTATGTGGCAGAAGCGAGATACAGAAGCGGAATGCAGAGGAATGCAGGGGTTAATTCAGATTTCTTTATTTGGTTAGTCAGCACTCTATGTTTTGACTGGTGCGACCGGACCATTAGCACCTTATCTCCTGGCTGGCTGGTTTGAACTGGGGGCAGGGGGACCCTGTGCTAAGGCCTACTGGGTTTAGGTCACTTCCCTACATCTATCACACAAAATGCACACTCTCCCTGGAATGAACCTAGCAAGTCTCAAACGAGATGGCAAATCCTAGCCCTGGCCAGGAGGCTCAGTTCATTGGAGGGTTGTCCTGTACACCGAAAGACTGTAGGTTCAATCCCCCGTGGGTCAGGGCTCCTATGGGAGGCGACGAATTGATTTTTCTCTCTCACATCCATGTTTCTCTCTTTTTCTCTCTCACTCTCTTTTTTAAAGATTTTATTTATTTTATTTTTAGAGAGAGAAGAAGAGAGAGAGAAAGAAAGGGAGAGAAACATCAATCTGTGGTTGCCTCTCAAGTACCCACTTCTTGGGGAATCTCACCAGCAACCCAGGCATGGGCCCTGACTGGGAATCAAACCAGCGACCCTTTGGTGTGCAGGCCGGTGCTCCATCCACTGAGCCACACCAGCCAGGGCTCTCTCACTCTCTTAAATCAATAAAAACATATTTTTAGTTGAGGACTAAAAAAAAACGAAGAAGACAAATTCTGTTCTAGAAGAGCTCAGCTTTCTATTTGATACACAAATAAACTGGAAGAGATTTAATTTCTTCATGGAAATAGATTTCTCCTTGGAAAACTGAAAGGAGACCGTACTTCTGCGGCACTCTGGATCCACGCAGAAGCCTCAGGGCAGGGCGGAATTTGGCGGCCTGCACTCACACTAGCTGGCCTGGGGCTGTGACCTGTGAATGCGAAGTGGGTTCTGTGCCTTCCTCATGAAGTGCTTCCTCTTCAGTGCTGATCTGCGGTTTCCCACCTACACATAAACCCTACTATGCATTCAGTAGTCTCACTGTTAGTAAGAATATGGAGTGCCATTTTCAAATTTTTATATGCATATTGTAGCATAAATCGAAGAGTTTAATATCAACACAGACCAAAATTTTCAGTATGAAATGCAAATAATAATCAAAGAAGATCGGCAGCATCTGAAATTTTCCTTAAAAAAGTATTATAAATTGATCACTTACTTTGCTGATTCTGGAAATTGCATATAATCTAACACTGAAAAGGCTTTTAGAAGCAATGACAGCCTAGGAGCAAAGAGCATTCATTGCACTCACACGCGCTCCCTATCACCATGTCCCACCCTCCAAAACCAAGCATGTTTGTAGAAGTGGCTGGCTCTAGGTCTCAGGCAGAAGACTAGGAGACATAATTTTGAGCCAGAAAGCAAGGAAGCTAACAAAAACTCCAGGAGTTATTCTAAGAGTTATAAGAGGTAACTTGAGGGGGCCCTCACTAGCCCACAGTTTCTTAACCTCAACATTATTGGTATTTTGAGCCAAGTAATCCCTTGTGGCAGGGGCTTTCCTGTGCATTGTATGCTGTTCAGTAGCCATCCTGACCTCTACCCAACGTCTCCAGATGTTGCTTAATGTCTCCTGGGGCTCAAACTTGCCCTTGGTTGAGAAGCACTGCACAAGCCCAAGATGGGATGATTTGAGCACCAAAATTTCAAAAGCTAAAATGACTTGAAACAAATAAAACATGCAAGAATTTGAATTCATAATGTTTCTTCAGCACAGAAAAATCTGTCTTCTCTGACTTTTGAATGCCTTTCCATCTATTCCCTTCACTCCCTGCATTACAAATTCTGTAGAGTGATGTAGGAGCTTCTGGAAATTTCTTCATCTCTTTGCACTGTGTTCTGGAAGAATTCCTTGGTCCAGTGTTCTAGATCTCTACTTTAACCTTCACCTGTGCCACTTTGGATACTTATCCCAATTTTCAAGTAGCTGGTGACTGTATTTTCAATAATCCGGAAGTCTGATCATTTCTTTCAGAGTTGCTTTTCTATTTTGTGGCTGCAACAATCATCCCAGTGACTGAAAGTTCTAGTCTTAGGAGCTAGCTCCTAGGGTGTGTAAAGTAGGATCTCTAGATGCAGGAAGATTACCTTGGTGTGGGAATTTCCTCACCCCAGTACATGAGGTCTGGGAATCTCTCATATCAGAAGCATCTCGTGGTTTCCTTTTCTCGTCACTTCTGCCTACCTCAGTTCTCAGTTCTTGCTGTATGTGTAGAACTAGCAGGTTGTGCTATACTTCTGAGTGAGCCCTCCTGATAGGAGACCCCCCAGATTTACTGTTCATAGCTGTGTTACTGGGGTTTTAACATGGGAGCAAACACCATCGTTGCCAAAACTTCAGCATATGAAGGACACAGGTGGATTGTGACGTGCTCAACAGTCCACGATGCAACCTTTTAATTTAATGATGGCCCGTCCCACTGTACTCATTAACCCTGACATTGAAGTTCCTCTAGGGATGTTAGTGTACAAAACAGCTCTTACCTTGGCAGTTTCCATCTTCTGTCTTTTGTCTACTCTTATTGCTCTGTCCATTCAATTCTATCTTTGTTTTTTTCCCCCAGGAAATCTTCAAATTTTCTGATCTTTGATTATAACTACTTTTCTCATTTGTCATTTTGATAGAATTTGGGGCGGGGGAAAGTAGACATGTGTGCTAGGCCTGCCAGTTTGACCCCCAATTCTTTTCTGAGTGGATCAGGACATGAGTGGGTATCATTTACAAAATTAGTATCACACTCTATATATTTCATTTTGTATTGTACTTTTTTCACCAAAACAACATTTTTTTGTAAAACATTATTTTGAATGATTGTGTATTTTGAATGAGCATTCATAGTTCATCACACTGGAGTATAATTACTAATTTTCATTTATTTCTTTAGCAAAAAATGATAAGGTCCTTGAGGAGAGAGGAAAAGGTCAGCTTTGTAGATTCCGAAGATTGGTTGGCATGTGTGGCATGTAGTAGCTCTACAAGAGTTCCTGATTAAAACGGATTTTCTTTTTTCAGTTAACAGGTGAGGACCAAGGCACAGATTCGGGGTGGGGGCGGGGGGAGCACCAGGAAGGAATGTTGACTTGGGAGCAAACGACAGTAAGTGTGTGCATTGCTGTCTTTGATTTGATTTCCCCCGCCTACAATTTTGCTGCTACTACAGAGGTCGACCTTACTCAAACTGGGAAATATGGATGTTGAGCTTTTTTCTTCCTCTTATTAAAGCCTTGGAAGTGAGAACCCAAGTTTGGAACATCATGTTCCTTCTAGCACGTATCCTAATATGTATAAAGTATTTCAGAAAAGATGTGTTCCCAAGCTACAGGTGTATTAAGAAGTATAAAGATGGTATTGCTCTACTCAAGTTGCTATTTTCTGCCTCAGAAGGATGAGTCACTCTCTGTTTACTTTGAAGGACTGGAGTTCCATCTCCTCGAAGCCAGGGGTGTAATCAAGTCATGACTGTGCTGTGACAGCAACTGTAAACTATTATGAGACTGTGAGACTCAGATGATTAGAAACCTTTGTTTAAGCGTATTGAGATGAATAGGCCACCACACTGGACCAAGCGTTGGAAATCAAAATGAGAAGGCTAAGGGCAAGATTGTACTCACAGAGAAGAAGTATTATCAAACCCAGGGTTAGTTTTTCAAATTTTATAAATATGATTGAGGGCCTCAAAAGCCAAATTTTATCTGCAAAAACTGAAAAACAAATTCAGTGTCTTATTTTTCTCTTTCCCTTGTCAACACATCTATGTATTTAGAATGAGTCACCAGTATCTCCCACAGAGGGAAATTGAATAATTCATTAAAAACATCCCTCTCTCTGAATGATTAAGTTAGATGAAGACATAAATTATTATCTTTTCACAAGTAATAGTCTCATATAAAAAAATCAATAGGGACCCAAATTTCTTTATTTTTTGAAAGATGAGTTGAAGAGGACTGGAGGGGCCAACTTGCCCTGGGTGTGTTGGAAAGAGTAGCAGTGAGTGCCTGGGTTTCAATGGAAATAGGTGCAGTGTCTCAGTTTCTCACATTTCATAGGGTCCAATGTGAAAAATACATCTAAAACAATTGTAATTATCATTTTTTAAGTACCGCCATGTGCCAAGCACCATTCACTTACTGTTTTTAATTCTCACAACACTGCAAGGTGACTATCAGCTCCACCCGAGACAGGAGGCTTTGAGCTCTGAGAGGAGCCATGACCGAGGTCCCTGAGAGCCAATGTGCCACCCCTCACCTACCAGCCCCTCACCTACCAGCTCTGCACCTGTGCTCTTCCTCTCACGTCACAGTG
>PVKM010033249.1:0-16061 GCA_004027735.1 Carollia perspicillata
GTGCAAACTGGGAGGGTTCCAAAGACAGAGGAGGGTGGGTGAGAAGCTCTGGCTATGTCAGCAAGTGAGTAAATTATAATGCTGGGAGAACGGGCCGGAAAAGGCTGCTTCTGAATTTTGTGGTTGTATTTGGAAACTATCTATTTGACTAGCACCAGGGGAAGAGGGTCTTCCTCCTTCAAGAGGTGACTGGTCATTTGTAAACAAAATATCCAAAACTTGATACTGCCCTTCCTATTAATTTCAGAGATGGCGAAGTGAGGCATGGAAAACAGATTCATTTGAGCTCCAGCCTGGAGCGGGGCCTCTGACTGTTGAACCGAACATGACCCTCTGAACACTGGTCTCTCCCGGCCATTGCCTGTCCTTTGTCTGCTGCCAGGTCAGGGAGGAGGGTACATTACTTAGAAGGCTCTCCTGATGTCCCCTGGTCGGTCTGTGTATTTGACACCACTCCCGGCCCCAGGGCCAATGCCTGCACACACACCCTCCGCCAGGCACTGGAGCGCCTCTTGCTCGGGTGCCTTGCTAGACAGACAAGGGGGCTTGGAAGGCAGTCTCACGCTGGCTCCATGCTGTGGCATGACCCAGCTCTGCAGAGAGGGTCACGTTAACTAGCAGTAAAGCAAAGGAGGCCAGAGGTACTCTGGTGGTGGCCTGTGACCTCCAAAAATGGCTTGTGTTCACACAGAGAGTGCCAGTAGCCCTCTGCTGATGTCCCAGGACACTAGGTCATTCATTTTTAGCCCCTGGAGTAGTGGTTTTCAGCTTTGGCTGTACATTAGTTATTGGGGGAAAGGTAGCTCTTAATGCCAAGAACACATCTCAGACCAATTAAATAGTGCGTATGGGGTATCACTATTTAAAATCTAATTCTTTAGGGTATAGTTTATATGTAACACATGGCTTGAAGTGTATGCTTTGCTGAGGAATGGTACATATATACACCCCTGAAATCATCACCGCCACATTCAACATTGGACATTTCCATCACCCCAGCAGGGTCCCCCGTGCCTCTTTGCAGCCAGTCAGTCCCCTTCTCCTTCTCCCGGGAAGCCGCTGATTTGCTTTCTGTCACTTAGATTGGTTTTGCCTTAGCTAGAGTTTCACATACATAAAATCTTTCACTTTTGTACAGAAGAACAGTTTTGAGATTCACCTGTGTTCATCTCTTTTAACGGCTGAGCAGTGTCCCTTGTTAGAAGATGACAACGTAAACGCTGGGTGGCTGTTGCCGGACATTTGTTTTTCCCCAGTTTGTAGCTATGATGAATTCCCCTATAAATATTTTGTAGGTCTCATGGGGACATAGATTTTTCTGTTCTCTTGAGCAAATACTTTGGAATGGAAGTGATAGGTCATATAGTAAAAGGCAGGCATAAGTTTATAAGAAGCTGCCTAATTATTTTCCAAAGCGATTATTCCATTTTCCGTTCTCACCAGCGATGCCTGAGAGTACCAGCTCCTCTGCATTGGGTGTGTAGTGGCGTCTCCTTTCGTTTTAATTTGCATTTCTCTGATGACTGGTGATATTGAGCATCTTTTAATGTGTTAATTGGCTATTCATATGTCTTCTTCCGTGGCATGTTTTTCTTTGAATTGGATTGTTCTGTTATTGAGTTCTAAGGATTCTTTTTATATCCCTGATAAGTCTTTCTCTGGTATTTATTTATACTTACACTTTTACAAACACATACATAAAGTATTTTCTCCTATGGTTGGTTGGTCTTTACATTTTCTTAACGATATCTTCCGAAGAAAAGAAGTTTAAAATTTTGATATTGTATGATTTATCAATATTTTTGCCATGTATGTGTTTTGTGTCCTAAGAAATCTTTGCCTATCCCAAACTACAAAGGTTTTATCTGTATTTTCTTCTGGATGTTTTGTTGTTTAACTTTTATGTTTATATCTGTGATCAGTTCCAAGTCAGTGTCTGGGTATGGTGTGAAGGATCAGTCAAGGTTTTTTGTTTTTGATTTTTTTTCAATCTGGACAGCCAGTTGTCTTGAACCATGTATGAAAAGACTATCATTGCTTTATTGAATTTTGTTGTTACCTTTGTAAAGAAAAATCAGTTGAGCATATATCGCGGGTCTATTTCTGTACTTGCTATTCATTGATGTATACATCCATTTTTAAATCAATAAACATCGTCTTGATTATTGTAGCCATTTGGGAAATCTTGAAATCAGTCAGCATCAGACTCCTTTCTTCATGTTTTTCAAAATCCTTTTGCTTATTTTAGATCCTTTGTATTTCCATATGAATTTTAGGGTCAGCTTGTTAATTTCCACAAAATAAACCTGCTGCGATTATGGTCGAGATTGGACTGATGTAACAGATCGTTTTGGGGATAACTGGTGTCCTAACCACATTGAGGGCTCCATACGAAACAGGGGCCACCTCCATTCATTTGGGTCTTATTTAATTTATGTCAGTGATGTTTTATAATTTTCAGTGCAGGGTCTCTTAGCCAACTTTTACTAGATTTATTCCTAGCATTTTATGTTTTGGGTGCACTGTACATGGGATTATCTTAAAATTTCATTTTCTCATCGACTGCTGCTCACGTGAAAAAATATAATTGATTTTTGTATTCTAAACTTATATTTTATGACCTTGCAAAATTTACATATAAGTTCTGTTCCTTGACATGAGATATCTACAGAAGTATTTATAATATTCAATGTACAGGTGCTGCACATATTTAAATTTATCCTTAAGTAAATTTTGTTTGACAACACTAGTGTAAACAATCTTTTAAGATCGTTTTCTCTTTTGAGTGATTTTTAAGCACCTCTGTTGATTCGATGGTGTTGCTGGGGCTGAGATCCACTGGCCTAAAGACTCTGGTCTGAACCCTGCTGGAGTTGGGCACACTAGCTGTATTTGTTTTGTTGCTTTGTTACAATGCATGCAGATGGCTCAAATCACTCAAGCAACTGAATCCCATCAAGAAGCAGAATTACTTGTACCTGTGGCAAAGAGAAATCCCTGTGCTCTTGGGCTTTAAAGATGATAGGATCCTACAAGAGGCTTAATAAATCTTGAAGTACGTTGTTGACCTCCTGTGGACCTGACCATGCTGATAGACTGGATTTGAACTTCAGCTCCTCAGGACTGGCTGAGTGCTGGCCACTGAGGTCGGGAAATGAAACTTGTATCTCCCCTGAGTTTGTACAGGTTTTAGGAGGTGGGTACGGGTTGCAGAGGACACATGGAAGTTGTTTTCATAGCTTTTTTTCTTAATTAGGAGAAAAGAGACGGAAGCTGGAATGTGAGTCAGCAGCCCATTTTTTACTCTCTCCAGAGCTCTGGGTAATAGTGTTTAATGGAAAGACGAATCCATTCATCTTCCCCTCGTCCTGGCTCCTGGATGCCTGGCTGGCTGCTGTCAGAAGAGATATTAGGGGCTATGAGAAGCCATTCAATCCCCTCCCCTCCTTACTCTTGCTTTGTAACTCCTTGCTCCCAGGGAGATTGGTGATGCGCCAGCCGACTCTCCATCACTGAGAAGTCTTAGGCCTCGCGGGCATTTTATTGAGATTCAGATGGACTTCACCATCCCATTCTTCTTTTATCTCCATCATTTCTCTGCCAGGGGTGGCAACACCATGGAAGAATCTGTCTTTCTACTTTATTCTGCCAATTTCTAAAAGGCCTGGTTGTGCCCCCGGGTGGAGGAGAGCCAGCAGTCCCCGAGGACAGGCAGCCCCCGGAGGGCACTCTCCAGCCACAGGGCCCTCCCTGGTGCTTCTGGGCCAGGCGTAGGGAAACGGGGGCCCCTTGCCTTCCTTCCATGCTCCGTTGTCAGTCTTGGCATCTGGACGCCGTGTCACGTCCCAGTCGCACCAGTGCAGGGGTGGAGCTAGGTGGGTTGGGCAGCCTCCGTCCTTTTGGATGGTACAGTTGTCCTGGAGGAGAGAT
The DNA here is from genome assembly GCA_004027735.1 of Carollia perspicillata. NCBI lineage: Eukaryota > Metazoa > Chordata > Mammalia > Chiroptera > Phyllostomidae > Carollia > Carollia perspicillata. The sequence continues at coordinate 3,931 of PVKM010033249.1, forward strand.
CCATTTCGTCAGGACTTTCTTGCTCTGCTCTTCGCTCCTTCGTTCCTTCGGGTGCCATGTCCACCTATGCCCTTGCCTGCGTTCCTTCTTTTTCACTCTTTTTCCACAGTGGGTTCAGACAGTCCAGCTTCACACCCAATTATTGAGCACTGACTCCATGCCAGCGACTGGGGAGGGCGGGAGCGATGCCACGGGGAGCAGGAAGAAAGGTCGGGAGTTACACAGTTCTAGCAAAGTACGACTGAGGAAAGTACTTTTTAAATAGGTCACACCCCTCTAATTTATTAACTCACAGAAATCGTCTGCATTGAGGAATCAGAAATAAAAGTATATCTTCCTTTCAGTGAAAACAAAGGTGCTACTCAGTTGCTTAACGGCCTCTGGTTTCCAGTTCAGTGGAAACTTAATATCCTAGAGAACATTTATTGTCCTCGGTAAAATATAAAAGACTTTGTTTTTCAATTCAATGTACAGAGAAGGAAAAAGGATTTAGAAACATAGCAGATGAAATGATGAAAGAATGAGAAATAGGAAGCTATACAATTAAGTGTTTCGTTTGGAACCTGCCCCGTTTTGCTTGCTGCTGCCGCTCAAGGGCAGCGATGAAGGGGCGGCGGCCGGGCCGGCCAGAGAGGGGTGAACACTCTTGTTCCACCACGGGGACCGCCCAGCCCGTTACAGGGAATCGACTTTAAGATGTTTCCCCCCACTCGTTCCTTCTCGAGGACTCTGCAGCACAGACAAAGTTTTATGCACACAGGTGTTCGCTGCAATGTTATTTTCAATGCCAAAAAGAAAAGAACTGAAATACTCAGCTACTGTAGACTGGCTTAAGTTGTGGTACATCTATAACGTTGGCTAGTATAGCTGCATGACATTTAAATTAAGGTACTCTTGAAAATTGTTTAATGGCCTGGCTGGTGTAGCTCAGTGGATTGAGCACGGACCTGTGAAGCAAAGGGTCGCTGGTTCTATTCCCAGTCAGGGCACACGCCTGGGTTGCAGGCCAGGTCCCCAGTAGGGGACACATGGACACACAACCACACATTGATGTTTCTCTCCCTCTCTTTCTCCATCCCTTCCCCTCTCTCTAAAAATAAATCAATAAATAAAATCTTTAAAAAAATTGTTTAATGACCTGTGAAAATGAGCACAATATAATATATTTTTTTCCATTTTACTTTGTTAATTTTCAATTATGGTTTACATTAATTATTATTTTATATTATTTTCAGGTGTATGCAGAGTGTTTGGATAATCATATAGTCTATTTTTATTTCCATTTTAAAAACTTAACTTTCGGGGAGGTACAATTTATATGCCAAAATGCACCTACGGTGGTGTACAGTCTGATGAGTTTTATTTTAATAAACCTCACTGAGGTATAACTCACACACCATAGAACAGTTTTCAGTGCACAGTTTGATGGGTTTAGAGCAATGTGCACAGTCACGTGACCACCGCCACAGTCCCGGCCCAGAAGGTCTCTGTTCCTCCCCGCCCCCACCCCCACCCCGTGGCCCTCCAGCTCTGCGTTTCGTTGGTGTTCCTCACTCTCAGGCCAGGCAGCCGCTGATCTGCTGTCTGCTGCAACAGAGTGGGCTTCTCTTTTCTAGGATTTCCTATGCATGGAACAAATGGGTATTTCATATTTTCGGTGTAGCTTCTTTCACTCAACATAATGCTTGTTTCCTAATGTTGCAGAAAAACGAACTCTTACATGATTTGGGGTGACGGAGTAAGACTTTATTACACGTGTGGGCCCAGAGGAGACAGCTTCCAAATTCTGGGCGCTGAGGAGGGGTCAGGCGGGTGGTTAAATACCTTTGTAACAAAGTGGGGAGAGGAGGGGTCACTCAGCACTAGCAGGGAGCAGGAGCGTGGGAGCCAAGGACACAGGAGCAGAGGGTGGAAATTGCCCAGGGCTGGGGCAAAGAGATAGTGAGAAATTAACTGAGTCCGAGACAGAGAGTCAACTAGTTAACAGGTGGTCATCTGGAGCCTGGGGGCCAGCAGGGAGTTATCAGAGGTCCAGAACAGAGAGCCAGCTTTAACTTCTATTACATTTTAACTTCTATTACATTTTAACTTCTATTACACTAAAACCTCACACAAGAATATGCTTTTATTGATTTTAGGGAGAGAGGGAGGGAGTGGGGGGGAGAGAGAGAGAGAAGTATCAATGTGAGAGAGAAACATTCATAAGTTGCCTCCCATATGCATCCCAACCAGGCCTTGAACCCGCAACCTAGGTATGTGCCCTGACTGGGAATTGAACCCACAACCTTTTGGTGTATGGGATGATGCTCCAACCAATGGAGCCACCTGACCAGGGCAGCATAATGATTATGAAATTCATCTATGTTGTTGCCCAAATGGATAGTTCTTTTGTATTGGTGCATAGCATTCCTGGAATGAATATTCCTGATTTTTTAAATTGTTATCGTTTTGATGGGTATTTGTGTTGTTACTGCTTTTGAGTTAACACAAATGAAGCTGCTAAGAGCGTTCACGGGCAGGTGTTCATATGGACACAGGCTTTCACCTCCTCTGGGCAAATACCTTGGAGGAGGCTTGGCAGGCCGTGTGCCAGGCGTTTCTTCAATTTTGTAAGGAACAGCCTAACTCTTTCCCAAAGTGGCTGCACCACGCTATATTCCCACTAGAATTCCGGTTATTTCACATCCTTATTAGCATTTGGAATTGTCAGGGTTTTAAAATTGGTTTGCTTATTTGATTTTTCAAAATTTTAGCCATTCTGAATAAGTATATAGTGGTATCTCATTGTATGTTTTAAAAAACAGATTTATTGACATGTAACTTGCACACCATAAAGTTCGTCCATTTAAAGGATGCAGCTTGATGATTTTTAGTATATTTTGAAATTTGTGCAACCATCAACATAATCTAATTTTGGAATATTTATATCTCACCAAAAGAAGTCTTGTATTCATTAGTGGTCCCTTCCCCTGCCTGCCGTGCAATGTGATATTAGGTTAAAAAAAGAAAAACAAAAAGTATTATTCCAAATACATATAATGAGATGTATATCTATCCAGAAATATATACATATATATATGGAAAAGAGACCGGAAGAAAATATGTCAAACACAGCCTTAGTTGTCTCCTGGTGGTAGCATTTATAAGTAGCTGTATTTTCTCCTCTGTCCATTTTGGAATTTCAAAATTGCCCACCGCGAGCTCAGACTTTGCAATTTTTTTAAAAAATCATTATTTGTGTATTAGCAAGGACATCTCTTCAGATTGCGTCTGTCAAGGAGGGCAGCACGATTCCAGCGACTGTCACTCTGAGTCTTCGCTCCGATTCCTTTCGGGAAGAGAACTTGCAAACTCCCGCTCTTCCGGGTGTCTGCACTGAGCTGGCGGCAGACCCTTGCTGTGCGCGGTATTTATGTGCTTGTCTGCAGGAGGCCTGTGAACTGCTCTGTGAGTTGGTTTCTCTGTCGAAAGGCTGTTGCATGCTTAGAAAATGGGCTCTGGAAAGCGAATCCACGTGGGAGTTGACAAGGGGCACACTCGTTTGGTGACACACCCAGCGAAGGGAAGAGAGAGGTGGCCGTTTGCCTGGGGCCTCCTTCTCCTGGCCCGTGAAGTGTGTGTGGCCATGGATGCACGTGGGTGCCAAATGCACGCTGATTTGCACGAGTCGACAACATGTACTTTTACCTTCGAAGTTACTGTGGGTTTGGAGGACTCAGTGAATTGGTCCTCCAGTTCTAGTTGAATGGCCATTGTGCAGTTTGATTTAGGACAAGTACAATTTCCACTCCTTTAATTACATTTCCCCCTTGATTCATGGAGGCAACAGGAACCTCCATGTCCACGCAGGCCTAGGGAAATGAACTGAATCATAACCGTGCTTTGAACAAACATGTGCTTAGCTGGGAATCGACAAGCTATTTCACATCTCAAAGATCATGGCTTGTGGGGTGTGTGTGCAATTGAACTGATATTAACCATTTTCCCAGGAAGAAACAGACTGGGAGGACTTGGCTGAGTCAGAGGTGGATTGCAAAGAAACAAAACTCACTTAGGCCAGCTGAAGTGGAAGGGGGGAAGGTACACTGAAAGGACTGAGTAAACAGGAAAACTAAACAGAGGCAAGGCCTGGGGCATTTGTTTCTGTCTCTGTCTCTCTGTCTCACGCTTTCCGGTCTCTTGTCCTTGTATCTCTATATCTATCTCTTTGAGTTTCTTCTCGGCTCCTTCTGCTTATGCTTGGTTTCTGCTATAGTTGCAGGGTATGTTTTTTTTTTTTTTTGCCAATCGTCATGATAAAGATATGTCTGTAATAGTGTTAACAATAAGACAATTTAAAAAATAAATAGGTAAAAAAAGAAAGTAACACGTAGGCTGTGGTAAGCAGCCTCTGCAATGGCCCTATAATGATCCCTGTCTCCTGGGATCCATGTCCTTGGGTAATTCATCCCCCTTAATTATGGACTGGATTTTGGGTACACTAAGGTGTTGCTTCTGAGTGAGGTTCCCAGATGACTGTGTCTTCTATCTTCTGTGCTCTTTCTTTTCTCCCACGTGCTCACTCTGATGAGAAAAGTCATTTTGTGAGCTATCCTCTGGTGTGGCCCACGTAGCAAAAAACTGAGGGAGTCCTCTGGTCTACAGCCTTGAGGAAATGAGTCCTGCCAACAACCATGTGAGTGCACTTAGGGAGGTGGGGATGCCCCCCATCTAAGTCTTGAGATGACTGCAGCTCTGGTGACACATTGAGGCAGGGACACCCAGCTGAGCCACTTGGATTCCTGACCCGCAGAAACTGTGGCATACTGTTTCAAGCCACTAGGTTTGGGGGTGATCTGTTACACGGCAATCAATAAGGAATACGCGGTCCCCTGAATAATGCTGTTTTGAAGCACAGGACGCAGGCTCCCCTCAAAATAAATGTTAGGAAATGATATGACCCAAGGACCTGTTCTGGAAAACCCGTTTAGACCAAAGTAACAATTTCCTCCAGCACTGTGGGCATGTTCAAGTGTAGCCTGTCTTCCATGTGGCCAGCTGGACAGGAGAAGTTAGGTTCTAACTGCAACAGAACAGATACATAACATGCCAACAGGAGGGACTTGACTTTAGAGAATCCCCAGTGATGGCCGAAGTTTCAACCTGTGTTCTGGTATCTGAGATATGTAGAAAGTTGCATGTGGTGCATTCTGGTGTCCTTTTCACCTTTAAATGACAGTGAAACTGAGTATGTGCCCATGGACGCCAAGCCCCTATAGCTGGTGCCCCGGATGGTTGGTGTGGACCATTGGAGAAGCCGCAGTCTTCTGGAACATCCCTGGGATGAAAGATCAGACATGGGCGACTGTCACACCTCAGAGCCTCTCTGCAGGCATGATGAGGTTCAGACCTCACCCTCTGGAGAGTGTTCAGGTGGTCCACCGCTCCCCTAAATAAACTATTTCCCAGACTCCTGGGTCCCTCAGTAGACTCCAGAGATCTACTAGGAAGTTCTTTTCCTGGGCAGCAAGCGCATAGCCAGAGATTATGTTGGGAAGGAATAGTTTCTTACAGCAGCTGCTCCAGGGCAGAGTTTTCCCTTCTTCCTTAAATGCCAAAGAAATGCTTGTTGGGCTCTTCAGTTCTTGTCTCCTCCTCCCACCTTCCAGGCTTCCCCAGACCTTGTGGATCTAATGACACCTTGGTCTCAGGTGCCCTCCTCTGCTTCGAGCCGCACGCTTCCCTGTTCTCCATCTGTCCCCTTCTATGGGTCTACAGGTGGCAGTCCAATGAAAATACACGTTGGGATATTTAAGTACAGTTGTATTGACATACACATCCTGCCCCCACAGAAAGACTTGTGAAGAAATTACACAACACAGGAGAGACTTTTCTTGTATTCTTCCCAAAGCAGGATTTCTTCGGCTGCCATATGTAACCTTTCACTTGGGAGGCTGGTATTTGTGGAAGAGCTGGTGAGAAATCTCCCTGTCTCTGCCATGCATGCTCCCGCCCAGAGTTCCGCGGCAGCCCGGGTCGAGCGGTGATGGGCGCTGTGCTGACAGCAGGGAGGGTCGCGCCCAGCCAGCCGCTGGGCTCACTCTGTATGCAGAGGAGGACACGCTATTAGTCTCATTAGATGAAAAAGGCTATTAATGGAGAAGTGTGCTTGTGGAGGGTAAAGGAGGAAAGAGAAGCGAGAGAAGAGACAGCTATTGTGTCTGATTCTCAAGGTTACCTGTTGAGATAGGGCTGCAGCTCCCTTGTGCCTGGAAAAGCAATTCCTTTCCGATAGCTTTATAATAAAGAAGAAAGACCCTTTTGTTAACAGCACCTGGTATTTATCTCACGTCTTTCTCCGGAGAAACTGCAAGTGCTTCACAGATTTTATCTTTATAAAAAGCTGATGAGTAGGTGTGAAGACCTTTTAGTGCACTTGGCCCCTCTTGTCCCCGATCCAAACACCTTGCCTAGAGTCCTGGACTTCCTTCCGGTGGCGATGGCTGAGCTGAGTGGCTCTGTGGTCACCCTTGCAGTGGGCCCTGTGTTACTGGGTACAGGATGGCCCATTTCCACCCAGGAGCCTTCAGTGTCTCTTGTTCACCAGCATCTGTCCCGAACCCCACTCCAGCAGTCTTAAATTAAGGGGACCTTATTCTGAGGAGCCGACATTATTTCAAGGAATTGAAGACACATAAAAATGGCTGAACCTCAAGAAGGTCTGGAACGGGCCCTGGCAAGCCACTGTTCTCTCTCTTCCTGCTTTGGGGGATCATGTGGTTACCTGGGGCTGCCCCTCTCTGTACTTATTTCCTTCTCTTGCCTCTCTCTGTAGACCCCTTTCGTGGCTTGCCTCTCTGCATCCATGGCCCGCAAATGGCAGCCTTGACACTTGGATTTTCTGGTTCGGGGCAGGCAGCTCATTTAGTAGGGTTATCCTGTAAGAGGAACCAGATTGGCTTAGCTTAAACTGATGTCCACCTGGCTCAGTCACTCCAGTAGTAGGTGTAGGAAGGGCTTCCTCCTTCAGAGTATGGGAGGGTTGGTGACCTGGTATCTTCTCTTTGGTTGTTCTCTTTGCTAGGAATGGCCTTAGTCTCGCCTCCCCCTGAATCCTCAACTCAATCCTCCAGCTTTCTCTGAAAGACCACCCCGACCACCTTACTGCCTCTCCAACCCTACCTGTTCTGCACAGTCAAACACTCTTGTCCTCTATTGTCTTATCGCTCTTTGCTTGTTTGTATCCTTGACTTTGGGTCCTGCTAGAACAGGAGCTCTTTGAGGGCAATGCTGGCGGTGTCCTTTTATTTCTTGAAAGCTAGCATAACACTTAGCAAGTGTCTGTTGAGTGAATGAATGCAGGAAAACCAACAGATCTCATGAAACAAAGGCTTTGAACTTTTTCGTCCTTACACTTGTTTTGTTAGCAGCAGAAGAAACAGATCCTTCGGTTTAATAAGCGCTTGTTATGTCTGAATAAAGAGCCATTGCCTAGGGGTCCTTTCACTTTGGGGGTTCGGGTGGCGCCGGGAGGCTGTCTGTGGTTCAGGAGTTCTTGCCCTTTGCCTGCAGTCGGTCAGTCCATGGCGACTGCAGTGCAGGTGGCAGGGAGTCGGCGTTTGTGCCTTGCACAACCTTCTGTTCTATTTTATGATAATGAGTAGACAGATTAGTGGTTCTAGTAGGAATGGCGCTGTTGATTTGGATTGTGTGCTTCACAAATTTACGTTAGTTAGGGTCATTTTGCTTTTCAATTTGTAGCAATCATGAAACATGGCGAAATCACTGCATGACAGTAGGCGGGGCCAGGGGAGGGTGGTAGCAATGTAGGCGGCAAAACTGACTCACTTGAAGAGTTTTCTAAATAGCCCACCTACCACCTTCCCCTGATGCCAGTTTGTATTTTGTCACCCAGGTGAATCTGGTCCTTCTCTCTCCCCTAGGTGACAATTTTCACCTTCACCTCTTTGCCCATGGCGTCCCTCTCATTCTCCCAGGCTCTGGTGGAAATGGTGTGAAGCGGGGGAGGAATGCGGGGAGAAGGTGGATGAGCGCTCACCGTCTCCTATTTGTTTCCAGTGCTTGCAAATGCCACATCACCCCACGCTGGGAGAGCCTCTTCTGAAATTTCCAAGTCTTCCTGATCCCCCTTAGCAACAAGCCGGTATCTTTGCTTGTGTGCAGCAGCCGTGGAACCCGGATTGAGGTGTTTGGACATAAACGCTTTCTAATCCACCATTAAGTCCTTCAGTTTGTGTTCTCATAACATTACCCATAATGAACTGTTCACATACCGATGTCGGTTTAATACGCTGCTTCCCCAGGAAGGGCCTGGTAATTTAGTGTTAATTAATGATGACTTATAGCAAATTATGTTACTGACTTACTGATGCTCCTGGGTGACACGCGCATCTTTCCAATGAAACCATAACATGATTACTTAGCACTCACGTAGCACGTCGCATGCGAGGAAGACGCGGTGATGGAGTTAGCTGCAGTCTCACTATTCCTCACGCTCCTCCTGTCATATGGGTTAGGACAAGTGTCCCTCATTATAGGTAAACTTGACACGCGGAGTTTTAAATTGGCCAAGTTGCTAACCTAGAGGAGTTATATTTACTCATCTCAGGTCTAGAAAGAAGGTGCTGGCGGGCTGGGGCTCATCAGGTGTTTAGTGGGGATAGCTGGGAAGTGCGGCCCTGCGGGTGAGCCCCATCAGGCACTTCCGTGTATTATTTATCTTTGTCAATGATGCCTCTTCTGAATGAACAGTAAGCAGAGTAAACCGTGTCCCTTTTGGCTGCTCCTATTTGTCACCTGCTCTCCAGTCCTTTTTTGCACTTGTCACTCCCTCCACAGGGGAAAGTCATTCCCACCAGGTATTTTATACCCAGAACAGATCAACAGGGGAGCTGAAGTTGAGGTGACAGGGCACCAGGTATTTGGACGTGATAGAAGGTGGCGGCAATGGTAAAGGGGCCTCTGAGATACACACACACAAAAAAAGGCCACAGGAAAAGTAAATCACTAATTGGACTGTATTGCTAATAGATATGACTGAGGTCATACGCACGTTTTTGTTGTTAAAATGTTCAGCCTGTTTCCATGGGGTGGTGTTTTCAGAGGGAAACACCTTAGTTTCTATATGACCAACATCATCTGGAATCATTGGGAATTTACTTTATACAGTGGACGTTAAAAATCAATGTGGTTGGACCACGATATATTGTAGAGTAGGGGAGGGCAACCCCCTGGTTATCCCTTCCATTTTCAGGGGTGAGGCGGTTTAAGGATGAGGAGATGGGCAGTGAGTCCAGCCTCACAGAACAAGAAGGGACAGATTGGAGACAAATCTGTGGCCATGAGATGCAGGGTCCTTATTCATCCCCTCTCCGTTCTCTGTCCCCTGCCTGCTGGTGTTGCCCTTTTGTGCTGGCCACATTATATGCTCTGAAATATTAAACACATCCATTTGAAACAATATTTTGATTTTTTATAACTGATAAGGAGAAGGGAAATGAGGTTCCCCTCTAGCCAGAAAAAGGGCAATCTTGACTCTTCATGGGAGAAAGATAAGCCCAGTCAATTTGTGGAGATGGTGTCAAATTAAATTATTTCTCCAGAAACTTATATATGTATAAAATCCAACTCATCTTTCTTGGAAGGAGCACTATCACCATTTTCCTTTGTCCCTGTTCTGCAGCAAACGCCAGGACCTTAATTAATCCCAGCTCTTGATTTCATTGGTTCATTTATGTCTTGTTCTTGTCTTGCTTGCCAACCCCAATTTAAAACAGAAATTGGCTCCCACAACAGACAACTGAGCTTATTTCAAGCTTAAATATGAGTAGAACTCATATCAGAAACTTTTATTCATTATTCTTCAACTCTTGTATCAAAGCCTTTCAATGAAGCCCAGCCAAACAAGGGGCACATTCAGGTCAGAGTAGCAATTTGCCCCTTCATGGAGAATTTAGCAGAGCAGCTTTGTTCCGATGCCTTAAAAAAATCTGTGGCAGTTGGGAAAGATAACCTTATTTGCATCTGTGGCTATATCCCTTGGCCAATAATGATGATAAATCATCTAAAGTTTTAAGAGGTTACTGGTGCTCAGAACATGAAGTTTACCTGAGAGGGGAAGGTATGCCCTTAGGGTGACTTCTACTCCACCTTCATCCCCTGACACCCTTGCACATGTTTCTAGGTGGGGTAGACCCGCTGGGGAAGAGAGACAGTGTGGTAAATGTTCAGCAGAGGCAACTCTAGGGTCTGGCTGTCCAAAATTTAAATTCTGACTCCCTACTCTCTAGATATGTTAGATTGGGCAAGTCACTTGACCTTGAGCCTCAGTTTCTTTACCAGGAAATGGGGATAATAATATCCACCCTGCATGGTTGTTGTAAAGATTAAATGAAGATTTCCTGTTAAGATGGAGGTATAGGTAAACACACTTCACCTCCTCATGCAACCACATGAAGAATTACAACTAGACCTCGAAATAAATAACACCCAGAACTGTCAGAAAATTGAGCTGTATGGAAGTCCTACACCAAGGATTCGAAGAAGCCACATTCATTCAAATGAGTAGGAAGGGCAGAGATGCAGAGATAGGTGGAGAGGAGCAGAGATGTGGTGTGGCACAGAGAGGCAGTGGTGGCGGAATGGGTGGTCCCATATTCACGTGTGCTGGATACAAGTTGGGAGGAACACCTTGAAAGTGAGCGATCCCAGCCCCAGGACAGATCGCCAAACAGCCCAGGTTCCGGCACTGGGCAGATAAATCCCTATAAATTCCGGCTGTAAAATCTAGTTGGGGGTTGGGACGACAAAAGAAACTGCCAGATTTTCAGAAGACTCTGCTTAAAGGGTCTGTAGGACTTAAAATATACACAGACTCACCCCCCTGGGATTTAGCACCAGGGCAACAGCTGGAAGAGTGCTGGCCAAACCTCCAGAAGCCAGGCAGTGGCTCCGTCCTCTCTCTGAGCCCCGCCCCCTCAGAACCACAAAGTGATGAAGCAAGTCTCCCCCTCCTGGTGATTACCTAAGGCTCTGTCCCACACAACTTACAGGTGCCTTTTCTACAATAGGCCACACTACTAAGACAGGGAGTCAAAGCAGCTCTACCTAATACACAGAAATAAACATGGGGAGGCTGCCAAATTGAGAAGACAAAGAAATATGGCCCAAATGAAAGAACAGAACAAAACCCCAGAAAAAAACGTAAACCAAACAGAGATAAACAACGTATCAGATTCAGAGTTCAAAACACTGGTGATTAGGATGCTCAAAGAACTCATTGGGTACAGCAACAACATAAAGAAATAAAGGTTACCCTAAATGAAATAAAGAAAAATCTACAGGGAGCCAACAGTGGAGAGGATGAATCAGGGATTCAAATCAACGATTTGTAACATAAGGAAGAAATAAGCATTCAACCAGAAGAAAAACAAATAAAAAAAAATGAGGATAGCATCAGGTACCTCTGGGACATCTCCAAATGTACCAATATCTGAATCATAGGGATCCTAGAAAGAAAAGAGGAAAAGAAAGAAATTGAAAACTTATTTGAAAAAATAATGAAAGAAAATTTCCCTGAGTTTATGAAGGAAATAGAGATATAAATCTAGGAAGCACGGAGAGCCCCAAACAAGTTGGACCCAAGGTGGACCACACAGACATATCATAATTAAAATGCCAAAGGTTAAATAAAGATAGAGAATCTTAGAAGCAGCAAAACAAAAGAAGCTAGTTTTCTACAGGGGAGTTCCCATAAGACTGCCAGCTGATTTCTCAAAAGAAACTTTGCAGGCAAGAACGGACTGACAAGAAGTATTGAGAGATGAAAAGCAAGGATCGACTACTTAGACCGCTCTATCCAGCAAAGCTCCCATTTAGAACGGAAGGGCAGACAAAGTGCTTCCCAGACAAGGCAACGCTAAAGGAATTTATCATCACCAAGCCATCATTACATGAAATGTTCAAGGGACTTACCTAAGAAAAAGAAGATCAAAACTATAAACATTAAAATGGCAACAAATTCACAACCATCAACAACTGAATCTAAAAACAAACAAACAAACTAAGCAGACAACCAGAACAGAAACAGAATCATAGATATGGAGATCATTTGGAGGGTTATCAGCTGGGAG
>PVKM010033250.1:0-16064 GCA_004027735.1 Carollia perspicillata
TGGACAGAAACTAGGGGGGGGTGGAAAGGGGAGGGAGGGGGGAGCACTGGGGGGTGGTATGGGATGGGAGTAAAAGACAGAAAACTGTACTGAAAAACAATAAATTTAAAAAAAAAACAGTCAGAGCTTGATCAATGACTATAGATCCTTAACTTTTCCCCTCACTTCCAACTCAGGACTAACCAGAAAAAAACATATTCCCCTAAGCAGTCACATAGAATGTCTGCTACTCAGCCAACTCTAATGTCACCATATAAACAACCTCCAGTCAGAGCATATCTGAAGTCCTCTCACTCCTCTGCCTAAAACAAGCGCCTGACTCTCATGCTCTAGCAATTTCTGAATTAGTAGTCTACTTGTTCTTATTTGGTCTGCCTTTGTTTATTTCCACATAGCTCTTTGGCCTTTACCTTAAATTTTAAAAATCATTGGATGACTCTCAGTGATAAATAAATGTATACTCATATACCTCAGTACACACATACACTCACAAATACATACATACTTCTAAAAAATGTTAGGCTGAAAAAACAGTAAATTTCCTGTGTACAAATTATAAACTAAAAATCTAATAACATTTACGTATATTCTTTACTGATATTTAAACACAACATAGAATAAAATTTTGAAACAAAAAAAAGTGCTGGTTCAAACCCACCAAGAAATGGTGACCTGCAGTTTTGGTGACTCAAAGGTGTTTCTTAATTTTCAAACATTCTTAAAAATTACTTAAAATTTTTTTAAAAAAATTTTCATTTATTCATGTTTCAATAGAGGGGAAGGAAGGAAAAAAGAGGGAGAGAAACATCAATGTGTGGTTGCCTCCCATACGCCCTCCACTGGGGACCCGGCTCCCAACCCAAGCATATGCCCTGACTGGGAATTGAACACTTTGATTTGCAGACTAGCACTCAATCCACTGAGTCACACCAGCTGGCATAGTCTTTAAACACTTTTTAATAAGAAACACAGTTTCCTAGAAAAGCATACTTTTTTCTAGGTTTTTAGTTTTATTCTAGTCCAGGGTTATACTGTTTTCCTTTATAATTAAATAATACCCACCACATTCATATTTCATTTTTATTTTTTTCCATTTGTAAGAAGTCAAATATTTTTCTATTTTAATTCTTGATTAGAGAACAAGCCTTGTTGGGTTTTGCTCATTCATTTAGTTTATTTTTTTTTTCTATTTTGCAAGCTTATGTTTTATATTTAGTTCTTCATCCAGGTTCTTTAAATCTGTTTTGTTTTCCTTTCAAAGCTTCTTATGTTGAAATTAAGTTCACTTATTTTTTTCTTGTTTTTGTCAAAATACCACTAAGATTTTAAAATATCCTCTGACAGTTATTTATTTTTATATGTTGTAACATTTGTTTTTATTTCTGCTGTAAGTCAAAAATTATTTCAATGTATGTTTTTAAAATCCAGATGGATAGATTTCTTATAATAGTTTTCTCTTCATTTTGGTTAACATAGTCTATGACTTCTGCCTTTTCAAATACAGTTTATTTTTGACATCAAGTACCTCATAAGAATTTAAAAATTCTCATAGGTTTTAAAGAAAAATGTATTACTTAAATGTTCATATACACATGTATATCCACAAATATGTTGTTAATTTAATTACTTAATCTTCTCTTCCCATTATTTTTCTCATTTAATAATATCTTATAAAATTTTTTTCTTTATTTTTATTGTTGACACTATCACAGATGTCCCCCTTTCCCTATTCTCCTTTGCCTGCCTTTACCCAGCCCCTGACCCCCTTCCTCTGGCCATCACCACACTGATGTCTGTGTCTATGGTTATGCATAGACACTGACATCTATAAAATTATACATGAATGTAAATAAAATATAAGATGTAAACTTATTTTTTAACCATGTAATATTAAATTCATATAAGACATGTGTCAAAAACTACATAACTAGTGATAACAGCAGCATGGCTACATGAGAGGACCTCCAGGTCTCTCCCCTTGAAGTCAGAACATGTGAGATAACTTTAATTTCACAAAAGGATTCTCTGCTCAACATACATACATAGCTGAAAGATCCATGCATTGAGACATCTGAAAGTTGGCATACTGAGAGAATAGGAGATACAGGATAGGTAAGGAACAAGAACAGGAGCCACAGATGCAATTCTGCACTCTTCACAGCCCCAGAAGATGAAACACTCATTGTGCAAAGTGGAGGGGCAAGTACAGCAATTGGGCCTTGGTGGCCAGCACATACTGAGGCAGAGCTTGATGTAAGGGGCAGAGAAGGGTTGCAACAAGTGGCAGTGTTCCACAAATTGCAATCACTAAACAAAAAGTTCTCAGATACAAGAACTTACTCCTGCCATTCTTCTCCTGAAGCCCACCCAACAGTAAAATTCTCACTCAGCAGATCATGAAGAGGTAGAGAAAAACTTTCCAGCCTAAGTGTTCTGTACTAACTGTGGCTAAAACCACTGGAAAATACAGAGCTGCAGATACACAAACTCACTTCTTCCCACACACTCCTCTCCCATCCACTGCAGTGGAAGCTAGTAGACACAGCTGGGTCAACTAAGTCATAACTGTTCTGCCTGTGGCTTCTACCTACAGGAAGGCAATGCCAGGAACACAAAGAACAGGAGGCCCATGACATGCAACTTACCACCACAGCACTGGCACCACAAGACTGAGGCAAAAAACAACCAACTTCTCAGGCAATATGGACAAAAATAACTTTTAAAGGATGAGCTCTTCCTCCTGCAATATGGGCCATTTCCTATGGCTAAGGCAACAACTGTCCCACCGAGATCTCAGAGCCCCAGTACTGCAAGTAAGAAAAAATAAAAATTTGTGCTTCAGCACCACCTATTGGGAAACAAGAGAAATACCTCTACATATTGACCCTTAAACAGCGAAGTCAAATCATTTTTTAAAAATTCTCACTTGAGGACATACTTGTTGATTTTAGATAGAGGGGAAATGAAGGAGAAAAACATCAATCTGAGAGAGGAATTTTGTTCAGCTGCCTCTCATATGCACCCCAACTAGAGGCTGAACCCACCACTGAGGCATATGCCCTGACTGAGAATTGAACACTCAACCTTTCAGTTTATAGGACATTGCTCCAAGCAAATGAGCCATACTAGCCAGGGCTCAAATACTTTTTTAAAAAAGTTTTATCCCTATAAGGGCCTGGGCAGAGAAATAATCCATTCAGTATGGGATTTCAGAAAGAAAATTTTTAATCTTCAGAAAATAAACTTAAAGACATGGAAGACTGTAATTTAAATGACATAGAATTCTAAGATGTAGTTCTGAAAAATTTGAACAAAATACAAGACAATGTAGAAAAGCAATTTAGTGAGCCCACAAATAAAATCAATGAACAAAATGAGTACTTCACCAAAGTGATTGAAATTATTAAAAGAATCAAACAGAAATTATGGAGCTAAAAACTTGAGATATGAGATGAAGAATGGACTAGTTAGTTTAGGAGACAGCAGACTAGATGGAGGGGAGTTTTAGTGATATTGAAGATAGAAATGAATAATATGGAAGAAGAGAGAAAATTGAGAGAAACAAAATGGAAGAGCTCTACAAGAACTACCTGACTTAAAGTAGTTCTTGTACAGCAGTTTTGTACAGCAACAGCTTTGCAGCTACCCTCTGGCATGGTATTTAACATATCTATAACCTTTAACTGGTTGCACAGATATGTTAAACAGCTGTGGCCATGCTTTGAGCCAGGGGATGGAAGTGACTTCCACCCAAGATGTAACTGAGGGGCAGGTTCCCCTGGTTGCAGCACCTGCTCTTGTGAGAGCTTGGAGAAGATTGGCTCCATGACATAGGGCTACACCTGCCCAGACTCACTATGGCAGACCAGTAAACCTGGAATAATACAGGAATGCTGGCAGGGGTAACTGATTGCAGGAGGAGTTGGAAATGGGGGTACAGAGGAAGACTGGCACAGGGATTTAAACCCAGACACGGCAGCCATGAGAGGAGAGAACCACGTGCTTTTGGCAGAGTGGGGACCCCCACAGCTTTGGTGAGAGTGAGGACCCCACAGCTTTGGGGTGTACACATTGATCACATGGCTTAAAAAGTAGGAGAGACATTGCCTGGAAGAAAAGGGGTGCAAGGACTTTTGCTAGTGGGCCATGAGAAGGTGCCACAGGACTTTGGATTATCTGAAGATCCTGATGGCAACACAGCTGATGGTGCTGGGAGCCTGAATCATAGACATCTACTCTTTTCTTGAGATACAGTATCCCAGATTAGGGCAGAGGAAGAAGGAAGGACTGTGTGAGTCTGTGGGTATCCTCAAGGACTTTAATATTTTAATGAAGACATTAGGTCACTACTTTAAGCCTGTATAGCTTTAAATAAACATTTGCTTCCCTTTTCACAAATCTCTGGCATTCAGAGACATCTTTCCTCTGGCAGTGGACAATGAGAACCCAGTGGAGGTACTTTCAGTAATAGTCTATTGTACCCCCATTGGCCCTGTTCTCTAACACTAACAGTAGAAGGACGTCACTGTTATTACCCTTCTGGAGCATTAACAAGACTGTCCAGGTTACTCAGCCTCTTGCAATACTTGAAAATCATCCAGTTCAAAGGTCCCCAAAAACCCAGAAATAGGAGGCTTTGGGAAAAGCAATTAAAGTGAACAAAATATCAGGCAGACACTACAGAGCTCATGGCCTTTATGAACAGCTGTCAAACAAAGGCCCTAAAACGTTCAGGTTACACCTTTTAAAAATGTACAAGTGAAGGCTTCAGTTCTAACACGGCTACAACAGTCTACTAGAATAAACACAGTAAGACCCAGCTGGGAGGTTTCCAAGCTTGGAAAATAAAATACACATAATAAGCTATGACATAAGACTTTAAAACACTGGCTATAACATCTGTGGATAAAAAGGAGGCCACATACTAAATGTGAAGGCCTGTATGATGGGCCTTACAAACTCAGTAACCACACAGGACGGTCTATAGGAGACGGTTCTGTGTGGCATGAGCCCAGCTCCCACTCGGAGATGCATAGGACCCACGCCCATGGATAGGTTCTCCTGTAGGGAATCAGGCCTGCACTGTACCTAGACTGCTATGAGACTTGCTTTTGCTAAAACTCCCTCACCCTGAATTGGGGCACTTACATTTACTGCATATCTTTAAAGTAACTTCCTAAAATCTATCCTAAACCTTCCAAGGACTAGTGTAAACAGTTCAACTACTTTTCCCTTTTCATTTGCAAATATCCTTCTTCTGTGATGTGATTAGCGGCATCCTCTCCTTTGTTTTCTGTAAAAGGTAACCCCCTAAAATGAACCTCTGCATAGTAAAGGAGGACCATCATGTAATGTGCCCAGAAAAAGCTATAAAAGCTTGTCATGGCAAGGGTCAGGGTGCTCTCCCCTTGAGAGAGTGGCCAAGGTGATCCTAGGCTTTTTCTCCTCTTGAGAGAGAAGCCATGCTGTTCCTTTTCCTCCGCAGGACTCGGTAGTCCATGTGAATTTATCTTGTATCTCATATACAATGCTGCGGACCCCATGAGCCGGGGTCTGCATCAATGGTCTAAACAAAATTCTTAACTAAAAGAGGGTCATGGTGGGTAGTCACATCCTAGGCCTAAGGCTTCCTTGACAAAAGTCAATCTTTACCTTAAGTGAGCCTTTCTATTGTCTTCTTGTATCTAAAATAACATACTTTTGAAATGTCAGAGTAATAATCTTTTCCAGACCCTACAAGACAAAACCACAGCATCAGAGCACAAGACCACAGAACCCCTCATTACCTTGTCACTCACATACCTTCTCTTTGTACTATGAAGGTTAACTATCCTGTACCCACCAATGTAAAAGATGTCTCTCCATTTTGCTTTATATCCAATCCCTGAGATCTCCCTGCTTTGTTTTCTTCTGCTCCCTTAACCTGCAACCAATGGATTTTATGTAAACATCCTCATGTTTCCCCCTTTTACTCTAATGTATAAAATAAGCTGCAAAACTGCCATTCTCCAGAGTCTTTTCTCAATCTGTTGAGATTTTGCTTCCCCACAACTGTTATCAATTTGGCTCAAATAAACTCATAAAGATTCCTTACAAATGTGGACATTTTTACTGCTCCTGTTACTAATGGTGACTTTTCATGTGGCTGCAGGCTTAGGATACTAGACACACACACACACACACACACACACACACACACACACACACAAACACACACACTCATATCCTGACTTAAAACCAATATTTCAGAGATGCCAGCAGTTCCCTGTGGAATATCCTGCCTACTTAACTGAAAAAGCCAGCTTCTTCTCAGTCTCCTTCCTGGATGCCAGATAGCACAGAAACCCCTCTCCACCCCTCCTGAACCCCTGTCCCAGTTATGACATCTTTCTCACACCTGGACAGCAAAAGAAAAAAAGAGGTAAGTGGAGCACCTGGCCAGGTAGCTCAATAGGTTAGAACATTGTCCTGATACACCAAGGTTGCAGATTCCATCCCCAAAGCAGGGCACATACAAGCATCAACCAATGAATGACAAGAAGGATCCAATAAATGCATAAGTAATTGAACAAGTTGATGTCTTTCTCTCAAATCAATAAAAAAAATTTTAAAAGGATAAGCAGGAAGCAGCTACAAAATAGGAAAAACTCATTTAACTTTTGTAGATAGAAGGAGAAACATCAATTTGTTGTTTAATATTGTGTATACCCTGTACTTCCGGCCAAGATGGAGGCACAGATAGACACAATGTGCCTCCTCGTACAACCAAAAGAAGGACAACAAATTTAAAAACAAAAAACAAGCAGAACTGACAAAAAAATTGAACTGTATGGAAGTGTGACAACCAAGGAGTTAAAGAATAAACATTCATCCAGCTGGTAGGAGCAGGAGAGACAGGCAGCTAGGGCAGAGAGGACTCAAGGTCAGGCGGCAGCTGGAGGGGCAGGTGAGGTGACGGCTGGCTGAGCGGGTGGTCTCACATTTGTGTGCAGATAAAATGGGAGGAAGAACTGGGAGCCAGACTGACCACACAACCTAGAGTTCCAGCAAGGGGAAATAAAGCCTCAAAACCCTTGAATGAAAAAAACCTGTGGGTATTATGGCAGTGGGAGAAACTCCCAGCATCATAGGAGAATTCATTGGAGAGACCCACAGGGTCCTAGACCACACAAAAACCCTTGAATGAAAAAAACCTGTGGGTATTGTGGCAGTGGGAGAAACTCCCAGCATCATAGGAGAATTTGTTGGAGAGACCCGCAGGGTCCTAGACCATACACAAACACACCTACCTAGGAATCAGCACCAGACGGGCCCAATTTGCTTGTGGGTAGCAGCAAAGTGACTGAAAGCTGGCAGAGAGTGGAGCAAGCAGCACTGTTCCCTCTCGGACCCATCCCCCACTGACAGTATCACAACACAGACTCTTGGGTTGCCCTGCCCTGGTGAACACCTAAGGTGCCTCCCCTCACTACATAACAGGCATGCCCAGACCAAAAAAAAAAAAAGGCCCAAATGAAAGAACAGATCAAAGCTCCGGAAAAAATACAACTAAGCCATGAAGAGATAGCCAACTTATCATATCAGATGCACAGTTCAAAACACTGTTAATCAGGAAGCTCACAGAATTGGTTGAGTATGGTCAAAAATAGAGGAAAAAATGAAGGCTATGAAAGGTGAAATAAAGGAAAATATACAGGGAACCAACAGTGAAGGGAAGGAAACCAGGACTCAAATCAACAAGTTGGAACAGAAGGAAGAAAAACATTTGACCAGAACAGAATGAAGAAACAAGGATTCTGAAAAATGAGGAGAGGCTTAAGAACCTCCAGGACAATTTTAAACATTCCAACATCTGAATCATAGGGGTGCCAGAGGAGAAGAGAAAGAGCAAGAAATGGAAAGCTTATTTGAAAAAATAATGAAGGATAACCTCCTCAATCTGGCAAAGGAAACAGACGTCCAGGAAGTCAGAGAGTCCCAAAGAAGTTAGACCCAAGCAAGCACACACCATGGCACATCATAATTATATTATCCAACATCAAACATAGAGAATCTTAAAAGCAGCAAAAGAAAAGGAGACAGTTACCTACAAAGGAATTTCCATTAGACTATCAGCTGATTTCGCAAAAGAAACCTCACAGGCAAGAAGGGGTTGGAAATAAGTACTCAAAGTCAGGAAAGGCAAGGACCTATATCCAAGATTACTCTATCCATCAAAGCTATCACTTAGAATGGAAGGGCTGATAAAGTGCTTCCCAGGTAAGGTCAAGTTAAAGGAGTTCATTATCACCAAGCCCTTATTATATGAAATGTTAAAGGGACCTACCTAAAAAAAAGAGGAAGATAAAAAACTATGAACTATAAAATTACAACAAATAGCTATGAACAACTGAACCTGAAAAACAAATAAAAACAAAAACAAATTAAGCAAACAACTGGAACAGGAACAGAATCACAGAAATGGAGATCACATGGAAGGTTATCATCAGGGGCGTGGGAGGCAGAAGGAGGGGGGAAAAGGTAGGTAGAAAATAGACAAGGGGAGGTTAAGAATAGTATATGAAATATAGAAGCCCAAGAACTTATATTTATGATCCACGGACATGAACTAAAGGGGGGTAATGCAGGTGGGAGGGGGTGTGCCGAGCAGAGGGGAATAAAGGAGGGAAAATGGCATAACTATAATAGCATAATCAATAAAACGTATTTAAAATTTTTAAAATAAATATATATATATATCCTGACCCTGGATAAATCTCACAACCTTGATGTATCAGGATGACACCATGCTCTATCCCAGGGGTCCCCAACATTTTTGGCACCAGGGACAGGTTTCTTAGAAAAAGGGTTAGGGGTGGGGAGAAGGAAGCAGAGCTCAGGGGAGCTTTCTGGCTCACTCCCTATGGATGGGGGAAGGGGAGCAAGAGAAGTTAGGGAGGAGCTCCCAGAGGTTTGCTTGCCACCGATTCTTAACAGGCCACAGACCTGTGCTTCTTAGCTTCTCCGGATCTGCTCACACAACTGGTCACAGTTACCCACGTGGCTACCTCCTGCAATCTAAGGGCTATTCTGGAGCATCGGGGATACGGCTATTTCCAGGCGTTTTACTTGCAGATCAACGATGAAAGGGTCAGGTGACCCTCCTAGCTCCACCCACGTGTTTCTTGCACAACCCTTGCGCCTGCGCGGGCTGCGGGGGCGGGGAGTTGGAGCGTTTAGCTTGCTGACGGGATGGGGCTAAGCGTCAGAGCCGTTTTCTTTGATCTGGACAACACGCTCATCGACACCGCGGGGGCGAGTAGAAAAGGCATGATGGAGGTAACTGCTTCCCGGTACCCACAACCTTCTTCAGTCTAGTCAGTTCGTCACACCCGGTACTGCGTTATTTCCCGTTCCCTTGGTGTCCTCCCTTTCCACTTACACCGCGCCCTGGGTTGGTGATCCCGCAGGGGCCCCGGAAGCACTGGCCTCTCATATTAGGAGACTCCAGTGCGGTAAGTAGCAAAAAAGAAGGACGAGTGAGCTAGGGAGGTTGTCTTCTCTAAAATCAGGCAGCTTAGGTTAGCTGCCTATCTACCCGCAGGCTCTGGGCGACTGGGATTTTGAAGTTCATTCTACCGCTTTGGGACCCGGAAGGATGTCATTAAAGCTGCCACGATGGCAGTGTTGCCCTAAAACATAGACTGTCACACCACGCCAAGTCACCTCACCTGGCTTTTTTTGCCAGGACACGTTTGAATCAGGAAGGGTGCACGCAGCAGCACGCTTTCTGTTATTGACCTCTGGGGAGGGTCCACTGTGTGTTCTCCGGTAGATCTTTGAGGAGACCCAAGAGAACTGTAAGTAGTGAGCCTGGCTTTAATGGATTACAGAGAGTTTTCTCTGCAGAAACTCCCGTAGTCGTCGTCTTCTTTTTACTCTTCTTTTTTAAGTTTATTGATGAGGTTTAAGAAAAAAGGCTGTGAGGTGGCAGGACTGGAGCTACGTGGTCTGCTCCACCTTGTCCTCCTGCTGCATTTGGGTAATCTGCTGCCGCTCAGCTGCTTGGCGCTTGCACATCATGAGGAGGCTTTTGTAGTCCCTCTCAGACACCACTGAGCCCTGTGCCAGTCCTGGGTGGCTGGGGCCATCCTTGCCTTGGCGCCATATCTCCAACCAGTAAATCTGCAGAGGGTTATCGACCAGGCCCACTTCATTCTGGACAGCCAGCTCCGCAGCCTTGATGGTTGCAAACTTGCCACGGGGGTGCCTGCCTTCTTCCTGGAAAGCACCAGGCTGAGCTTCATACTTTTTTTTTTAAGTGATTTTTTTTTTTCATTTTAATTGTTCAAGTACAGTTTACTGCCTTTTACTCCCATCCCAGCCATACTTCTGAAAAAGCCGCAAAATGCAGAGTTCCAGATAGAAAGTTGGGCATTTAATACATGGACTGTGGAATCTGGATGCAGGGTCCATGGGGTCTAGTTCCTATCCCAGGCTCCAGAATGCCAGTTAGTTTTCAGAAGTTTCTGAGAGCCCAGAGGTCTTTGTTGGGCCAGCTGCTCCTTTGTGAATTTTCTTCTGTTTCAGTTCACTCATTTCATAATTATAAAATTATATCATGTAAAGATTCATCTAATCCAAGTTCAGAAATAAATTTCAGGGAGTTTAGTGTTGTAGATACTATTTTTGAGAGCTAGGATTCTTTTGAGAAATCATGTGTGATAGTAAACCTTTAAGTAATAGTATTTGTTTTTGTTGCTGTTCAGTGGTAATTGTCTCAGTTTTCCTTTTGGCTCTCTCCTGCCCTGCCCACTCCCCATTCCATCAGTAAATTTCCATCTGGTTGTCTGTTATCATTGGTCCTTCATACATATTCCTTGACTAGACCTTTCCTGTTCTCTCCCCCACTTTCCCTCCCTCCACCCACTCTGGTCACTGCCAGATTGTTCCTTATTTACATGTCTCTGGCTCTATTTTGCTTGCTTGTTTGTTTTGTTTATTAGGTTCCACTTATAGGTGAGATCATATGGTATTTGTCTTTCGTTGCCTGGCTTATTTCACTTAGAATAATACTTTGCAGTTCCATACATAATGTCTCAAAGGCTAGGAGTTCCTTCCTTCTTTCTGCTGCATAGTGTTCCATTGTGTAAACGAAACACAGTTTTTGATCCACTAATTTACTGATGGGCACTTAGGTTGCTTCCAGCACTTGGCTATTGTAAATTGTGCTGCTGTGAACATTGTGGTTCATAAGTTCTTTTGGATTGGTGTTTCAGGATTCTTAGGGTATAATCCCAGCAGTGGAATTGCTGGGTCAAAAGGCAGTTCTGCTTTTAGTTTTTTGAGGAAATTCCACACTGTTTCCCACAGTGGCTACACCAGTCTGCATTCTCACCAAGAGTGTACTAGAGTTCCCTTTTCTCTACATCTTCTCCTACACTTATTTGTTGATTTGTTTATGAATCTCAGACATTCCATGCAGCAATATCTTCACTGATACGTCCCCTAAAGCAAGGGATCTAAAGGAAAGAATAAACAAATGGGATCTCATCAAATTAAAAAGCTTCTGCATGGCTAAAGAAAACAGCATTAAAATAAAAAGAGAATCAACTATATGGGAAAACATATTTTCCAAAGATAACTTGGACAAGGGTTTGATCTCCAAAATATATAAAGAACTCACACGATGCCACTCCAGGAAGACAACCCAATTACAAAATGGGCAAAAGACTTGAGTAGACACTTCTCCAAGAAGGACATACAGAGGGCCCATAGACAAATAAAAAGATGCTCAGCATCACTAGCCATCAGAGAAATGCAAATTAAAACCACAATGAGATACCACTTCACACTGGTGAGAACAGCCATCATAGACTTCTTTCTGTATCTGTCTGTGGTTTTTTATCAGCTCAAGGTCCAGGCATGGGTTGTCCAACTTCTTGCAACACTACCTGTGCCTCCTTCACCTGTCTCTAGAGGAAGCTTCTGTTGTGCTCAAGAGGTTGGGGCCTCTGGTTCTCCCCTGGGAGGCACTATTCAGTCATCTGGGAAAATTGTGGATGCATTCCCCTTGCCCCTACAACTTCCCATATTAATTCTGTGCCAATTTATTTATAATAATATATAATTTCTGCTTAAGTAGCTGTCCATGTCATTGGTCGGAGGGGACAATCTACGTAAGAGCGTAAACTCTCTCCTGCTTGGTGTGACAGCAGCTCTGTGTGTGAACCAAGGCAGGACAGAGTCCTGAATCCCCTTTGCTGTATACCCTTTTCTTAACTTCCTGCTTTGATGGCCTCAGTGAAATAGGGTCCTAGGACCCAATGTGCTTTGTCTCCCTGTGAGGAGTTCAAACTAGGCCCTATTAGGTGTTCATCTTGCTCTCTTTCTCTTGAGGAAATCCCTCCCTGCAGGATTGTTAAGCCTGCCCAGCCAATTTTGCAGCTCTTCCCCTGTTCCTACAGGAGGTGGTAGCTGGGTACAACCTTCCCTTCCTGGAGGTCTTACCAAGGAGGGGGGACCAGACTGTCCTCAAATAATCTCAGGTACATATTTCCCAGTCCACCACCCTCACAGCACATAGCGACCACACTAGCCACTCTGCACTGGCCTGAGGCCCAGAAACTACCTTGCTATGCATCCCTTTGATAAATCCACCCAGCTGTACTGAGCAGGATCAAATTAAGTCCACAATCCCCCCCTGCTGGGTGTGTGGGGGCCCTGCCTAGCACATTTCAGTTCCCCTTTTCAAAAAGTCTGAGTGTTCAAACTGCAGTGCTGAACCACTGTCTGGCTTTCTGCACTCTCCCCCTCTCCAGAAAGTCAAGAGTCTATCACAGCCAGCCGCAGCCCTTGTCCTGCACCAGATCCAGATGCAGACAGTATCTCATTCGCAGGCGCTCTGCTGGTCAGCATCCACCACTGCAGCTATAAGTGTGCTACCGTGTGTGTGTGTGTGTGTGTGTGTGTGTGTGTGTGTGTGTGTGTGTGTAGCCTGGCTCTCCTCAAGACTTTGCATATTCAAGTCATTCCTGGTCCAGGGAGGCGGATTCCACCCTGGGAGGGGAGGGAGCTGCTATGCTGCTGTTTCTAACCAGGCTCTCCACAGATGCTGGCAGCACAAGCTGCTGGCACCATGCCCAGGGACTTTCCTTCCCTACCTATAAAACCTTCTGACTGCTCATTTTGAAGCATCCTCTTTACATTTTGTCTTCCAAACATCATATCAGCTAAGATTCCATTGACTGTTGACTTTATTTTTCGGCAGATCAGCTAAGTGTCCAAATTGGGTGCAAGAGCAAGTGGACTCAACTTGGCTGCCATTTTCTCAAAACTCACAAATCACAGTTTTAAATAGGTTGGTCAGATTAGGCCACATTGAGTGGATGATGTTTGAGCAAAGACTTGAACTAAAAATAACAGGAGGGCTGCTTGAATGTATTTTTAATTTAGTTTTATTTGGAATTCAGTCACTTTATATATTAATCATAGTGTTATAAAGTGTTATATTGTTCTAGCTCTCAAGAAGTTTTCTTAAATCACGCTTAGCTAAACATGAGTAGTGATGATATTAACTTTAATTATGTGTTCAAAGAACAGGAAGTAA
This sequence comes from Carollia perspicillata, assembly GCA_004027735.1. NCBI lineage: Eukaryota > Metazoa > Chordata > Mammalia > Chiroptera > Phyllostomidae > Carollia > Carollia perspicillata. Next base: position 13,589 of record PVKM010033250.1, read on the forward strand.
AGAACAGTTTCCTTTTTGTACAAGACACAGCCTTAAAAAGAGTTTTGAAGTTGATGAAGTTTGAGTTTATATTGTGTCTACAAATTGATTCCCCACGCCCACTATCTTAGGGTCTGTTTTTTCAGGCTTATAGGTACCTGGTGGGCTTATTTTACTCAGAGTATTTTTTCCAGTGTGCCTTACCCTTGCACAAAATGTCATCACATCTCCAAGTTAGAGATCCTTTTCCTCTACCTTCAGTTCAGTCAGAACTCCCATTTTCTTAGTGCAAATGTTAGGAGAGTTTATACAAATAATACCATGTACTAATTCAACTAGGGGATTATTTCTGTTTGATCTAATATATATGAATCACTGATAAACTTTTTTCCCAAAGATGTTAATATTATTAAAATGCTACTTTCTTGTCCAAATGAATCTGTAATTAGTTGCTGTGTGACAAATAGGAAAGTTAACTCAGGGTATGTAATGGGAAGAAATTTTAAAACTTAGGGAGCAGTATTTATGCTTTTACAAGAATCTCCCCCTAACGTGAGCTAATTCTGATTTTTCTGAGACCCAATGAATTGCCAGTTGCAGTAACAACTGGATCTTTATTGGAAGCTCTGTGTTTTATAACAGGTTACAGCTTTGATTTAAGATCAAGCCCAGTGATTTCCTAGAGGTCTGTTTCTTTTTATTGTGTGGAAATGGGTTTTTTTAAACTTTAGAATGAACTTTAAGCATACCTCAAGAATAATTCAATTAACATTGTTATAAAAGATGGTAACATAGCCATGAAGGTGGAAGAAGCTTGATTTGTTTTTTTGTTTCTTTTTAAATTTTATTTTAATTGTTGTTCAAGTACAGTTTTCTGTCTTTTACTCCCATCACAGTCCACCCCCCGAGTGCTCCCCACCTCCCTTCCATTTCTACCCCCTTAGTTTTTGTTCATGTGTCCTTAATACTTGTTCCTGTTATCCCTTCCCCTTTTCCACTGAAATTCACTCCCTCTCCCCCTCTGGTTACTATCAGCCTGTTTCTTCTTTCAGTGTCTTTGGTTATATTTTGCTTGCTCGTTTGTTTTGTTGCTTAGGTTCCTGTTAAAGGTGAGATCATATGGTATTTGTCTTTTACCACCTGGCTCATTTCACTCAGCATAATGCTTTCCAGTTCCATCCATGCTGTTGCAAAGGGGAGGAGCTCCTTCTTTCTTTCTGCTGCATAGAATTCCATTGTGTATATGTACCACAGTTTTTTTATCCATTCATTTACTGATGGGCATCCAGGTTGCTTCCAACACTTGGCTATTGTAAATTGTGCTGCTATAAACACTGGGGTGCATAGGTTCTTTTGGATTGGTGTTTCTGGGTTCTTGGGATATAATCCTAGCAGTGGAATTGCTGGGTCAAAAGGCAGCTCCATTTTTAGTTTTCTTAGAAAGTTCCGTACTGTTTTCCATAGCGGCTGTACCAGTCTGCAATCCCACCAACAGTGAACTAGGGTCCCCTTTTCTCCACAACCTCTCCAACACTTGTTGTTTGTTGCTTTGTCTATGATGGCCATATTGACCAGTAGTGTAAAGTGGTATCTCATTGTGCTTTTAATTTGCATTTCTCTGATGGCTAGCGATATTGAGCATCTTTTCATGTGTCTCTGAATCCTCTGTATGTCCTCCTTGGAGAAATGTCTGTACAAATTTTTTGCCCACTTTTTAATTGGGTTGCTTTTCTTCTTAGAGTGGGGTCGTGTAAGTTCTTTGTATATTTTGGAGATTAAACCCTTGTCTGAGGTATCATTGGCAAATATGTTTTCCCATATAGTTGGTTCTCTTTTTATTTTAATGCTGTTTTCTTTAGCTGTGCAGAAGCTTTTCATTTTGATGAGATCCCATTTGTTTATTCTTTCCTTTATATCCCTTGCTCTGGGGGACATACCAGTAAAAATGTTGCTGCGTGAGATATCTGAGATTTTCCTGCCTATGTTCTCCTCTAGGATTTTAATGGTGTCATGGCTTATATTTAAGTCTTTAATCCATCTTGAACTTAAATTGGTGTATGGTGTAAGTTGGTGCTCAGGTTTCACTTTTTTGCACGTAGCTGTCTAATTCTCCCAACACTATTTGTTAAAGACACTATTTTTACTCCATGTTATGGTGTTGCCCTCTCTGTTGAATATTAACTGACTGTAGAGACTTGGGTGTTTTTCTGGGCTCTCTGTTCTGTTCCATTGGTCTGTGTGCCTGTTTTTATGCCAGTACCAAGCTGTTTTGATTGCAGTGCCCTTGTACTATGGTTTGTATCAGGTATTGTGATCCCTCCTACTTTGTTCTTCTTTCTCAAAATTGCAGCTGCTATTCAGGGTCATTTATGGTTCCATATAAACTTCTGAAGTGTTTGTTCTATGTCTGTGATATATGCCATTGGTACTTTAATAGGTATTGATTTGTTCTATAAGTTGCTTTGGGTAATATGGACATTTTGATGATGTTAATTCT
>PVKM010033251.1:0-16063 GCA_004027735.1 Carollia perspicillata
CCTGCACTCATTAAAGGGCATGCCCAGATGCATTGATTTTCTGCAGCAAAGCCCCTCTCTCCACAGGTGAAGGAGTCAGTTCTTAACAATGTCAGTGGGAAGATACTTGCCCCAAGAAATAAATAATCCATTTCTAAAGTGTGTTCTTCTTGGAAAAAGAGTCAGGATTTTCTTCTGATAAGATGTGTGCAGTTCCCACAATGCGGTGGAGGTCAAAAGTAGCTATTCATCAAAACCTCTTATCTCCCAAGGCTAATCAACCCTGCTTCACAGAGATAGGGTCCAGGCATAGTAGATGACTGCATTTTACCCTACACTACCTGCTGCTTGGGGAACACACCAGTGTTCTTTCAGACATAATGGCATAATAAAACTCACATGAGTCTAGAATTTCATGTTGTAAACACGAGGATTTTGAGGCTTATATTTTGACATTTTAGCTTCAAATTCTAAATAGTAAAAGAGCAATAGAAACAAAGTAATTTAAAAAGGAGAATCTTCTCTAGAGGATGAAACGTAATAAAAACAAAGGAAGTGAAAGAAAATAAAAAGAAATTAAAAAACAAGGCTTCTTCCATTACTAGAACATATTAAGCAGTCTATGATAGTATGTTATATTATTCTTTTCACTTGTTTTCCTTAGCATAGTTACGAATTTAAAAATTTGTTGTTATCATTCTGAGCCCTGAGTTCTCCTATTGTTAGTTGGTTTTATGTACTTTTTATGTTGCTATATCATCTTCACAGTATGTAATTAATATGTGTATAGTTGTATAACATTCATACATAAGTGTAACATAGATGTTCTTGTATCATTATTGGAAATACAAAACTCTGTAAAATTAAGTGTCTACAGCATTTTATTTATTGCTAGTTACAGATATTTTGTTATCATAAGTAGAATCAGCTCAAGCCTTTTCTATTTTCTGATATTAATATTTGATTCTTAACATTAAAAGAATAATATCAGTTGGGTACAGAATTTCAAAGTGATGTTTCTCTTTCCTTATGGATATTTATTAATTGATGTGCTGTAAGTAATAAATACAGTTGACTATCTTAAAAACATGAATTTGTCTTGGATGAGTTCAGATGTGAGCAATGTAATTTATTGACCACTTAGCCATCATTTCATCTGCAAAGCATCTATTTTTTATTTCTTGTTTTTAGAAGCAAATTTGTAAAATATACAATTAGGTTGGCTGTGAAGAAGGTTTGTTTGGACTCTGGAAAATTGGAAAAGATAAAAATGTGCTAACATAGGTTAGTATTTATTTGTTTTCTGAAACAACCATGAGAGTCTACTGGTTAATTTTAGTTGCATACATTAATTCCAAATACACACTGATATGTCTAGGTGTTAATGTAAACATAGAGTTTGATTTTCTAAACAATTAAAAGTTTAGTAAAATTTTTTAATGTTTTCTTAAGAAAAAGACCAACTTTTAATAATAGTAAGATAGAGATTTATCATAATTTGGCCAACAGGCTAAATGTGGAATAGGAATCCAGGGGATTATAATATAATAATTCTGAATATTTCTACATTATTTTATGCCAACTGTACATTCAGTATCTATGATTAAAATTTTAATTTTCAAATTCCATAAAGCAATTTGATTAAGTTTAATCATATCTGTATTTTTATTAACATTTAGGTCATTTGAAATTATAAAGCTCACTTCATTTATTACATTTTCACTACTTTTAAACTTATACCATGAGAGGAAATATATGATAATGTCTTTGTTATAAGAATTTTTCAAAATATCTAAATTTTGAAATTTCTTTAAAAATGTGTTTAGTCATATAATGTTATTTATTGGGCAACATACACATATACAATGATTCAATATGTAATTTACCAAATCCCTAAATCCAGATAATTGTTGTGGTTTATCTTCAGACACATACATGTGCACACCAATGACACATAGTTCTTGCCAACAAAAGTGTACAGTTTAAAAGGGTGGGAAAATGAAAGTCACAAATAATCATGATGAAGTGTACAGTTCTCTAGAAATATAAACTATAGGAAAGGGATGACAATAGGTAAGTGATTAATTCAGCTTGGTATTATGCAGATAATTACAGTCTGAAAAATAAAAGAGACAAGAATTTCTTGGATAAAGAATAGAAATATTTTAAGGTAAACTAGGAGCAGGAAAATAATTCTTAGAAATCAGAACAGGGTAAGAGTTTGGTGTGATATTTCCCAATGCACCTTTATGTACTTTGGGGTTACATGTGATAGGGTTTTTAATATGTTGCAGCTCTTCAAGTTGTAGTTGAAAATATTAGGAACAGGTTTTGGTTAACTTAAAGAGAAATAAACTAGCTAAGGTGGCGTTAGCTAGCTCACAGATTCAAGGAAAGGCCAGAGAATCAGTTTCATGGAGAAAGCTAGAAAAATGGCAATATGTTCCCCAGGAAAATAACTAGTCTGATCCTCCCTGAGACACCTCTGCTCTTGGGCACTGCTTGCTGCCATCACTGCCACCACTGCGCCAATGTTCATAATTTCTTTAAGGTTCAGACTATGGGTAGTAGCAGTTCCTTAAAAAGTGTGAGATGTGAAAATCTAAAACTGTAAAAAAGAAATTTCTGAGCCCCATTAGGTTCCAAGAGTGATAGGGGTGACCAACACAAAAAAAATCTGCTATAAGGAGAAAGAATGAGATTTTTTTAAAAAATAATACACTGATATAATATTGGTTAGTGTGGAGAGTAGGGTCAGTAAAAAAATGTTGGTCCAGTCAAGATAGCATAAAGTATATAAAACAAAACGGCATCACTCATGAACACCAAGAGGTTGCCCGTCAGCACGACACTTTGGTTCAAGAAGGAAACTACCTTAAGTCATGCCACGAATCCTGCCAAATGCCTGCGAAGGTGGCACACACAAGATATCAACACAGAGATGTATATGCAGAGAAGGCTCACCTGCTATTAGAATGCTGGGGGCTCTTGGCCCTGAGCCCAGCTCGCTCAGTTACCAGAAATGTGGGTACAGTTGAGGTGGATGTCAGAGCCACCACGGAAAACAGCAACTCTCCCACCATGAGACACTGCTCCACCACTACTCTGGGCCATGTGCCTCCAGAGTCTGTGCCCCACTGAGCTCGGCCCCACTGGGCTTCACCCCACTGAGCTCCAGAACTTTCAAAGCACCTGAGGCACTGCTCCAGTCAGACCACAAAACACATGCTCACTGAAGCTGCCTCCCAGACCTGGAACTGAGATTCTGGGCCCGAATTCATTAATCCTCGATTGATTGTTGTGTGGCGACACTGTACTATGTTATAGAGAATAGGATATTAATGTAATGATGTTCTATTTCGTGTGAATGTGCATTTAATAAAAGGTGAGTTTAAACAACAGCTCTTGCAGCTTTCACCCCGTTCCGTGCTGCCGCCAGGTATAGATCAGCCATTCTACCTACTTCCAGGAGCCAGAGGCCATACTGAGATTGCTTCTGACAATTGGCGAGATTTACACCATACAGAAACCTTTGACTTTTGCTTGTAGGCAATAAAAATCCATAACTGTATCTTAAGCAGAATAATTGATCTTGTGAGAATTGCATCTAAAAAATAACTGTAGTATCGATATGGATGATAATACTGCAGCTTTGTGAGCCTCTAGGCAGGGAATTCAAATGACTCATACTATTCTTGAAAACAAATAAGTGTCTTATATGGCAAAATGATGGTGGGGTTGAGGAGAATACAAAATAAAGAATGAATGTAGTCATTATTTTGGAAGTAGCATTGGGAAAGTTTAGTAACTTACTAGAATGACAGATACTTGAGATAAATAAACCAAAGATATCTTACAGGTTTTTGAATTGGCTAACTGGGTTTGGGATACTAATGAAAGATAATTAATTCAGTTTTGGACCCAACATATTTGAAATAAATTAAATATTGAAGAATTGCGAATTAGTAGGCTAGAGTTTGTAGGCATAGTTTTGAGTCATCATGCACTTATACATCAGGGCTGCATATAGAAAGATAAACCAGTTAAAAAAGAAAAGAAAAGAAAAACCCAAGGTGGGTATTTTGATGGAAGACAAGAAAATAGACCTATAAGAATTAGTGGGAAGGTAGTTAGTTTGCTTAGATGCCTTTGAAATCAAAAGAAAGAGAAGTGAAAAACTTGTTAAAGTTTTACATAGTATATAATCACTGATACACTGGACACAGAACTTTAGAAGTTTCCTCTGTGTCAAGAATAAACCATATTAGAAAGAATAAGGAATAAATTTGAAGTCACAAAGGTGAAAAAACCTTGTTCAGAGATATTTGTCACATTGAGGAACTATAAGCAGTATGTTTCTTTAAAAGGGTGGTAATGAGGAAAGGATAATTTAAAATATAACTTTATAAAGTAATACTATTATGATATATAAAATTAATACACCAATTCAGTCCAATGTCATTTACTTATTTTATTTTATTTTAATCATTTTTATTGTTGTTTGAATACAGTTGTCTCCATTTTCCCACCACCACTTTTCCCCATCCCACTCACCCCCACTTCCCACCCAAATCCTACACTACTTTGGTTTTGTCCATGGGTCCTTTATACATATTCCTTGATGTAAACAGTGCATAAGTAAAACAGCAGTGATTTACTTATTTTATTAAATAGGCTAATTTAATGCTATTTGAATTATGCACTATTTAACAGCTCATATATTTATTTCTTGCTCAATTAGAATAATTTAATGTTAGTGACAATTAAAATGTTAAATACCTATGTTTAGCCATACCAAATATATAACAATGGCTTAGAGTAATATATGTATAGGATAGTCCTGAATTTGAGGCAAATGTTTGTACACAAGCGCACTACAAAATAAATGTATTAATCTGAAAGGTAGTCAACTAAAATAGAATAAGGTTTAAAATTTCACTTTGCCAGATGCCAAGAGCATAAGATTTCTTTTATAATCATCCTCAGTATTGAACACTGATTTATTTTGTTGAAAATATACTCACACACAAAAAGTTAAAAAAAAGCTAAGAAAGAGTATTATATTTAACCTTTATAAATCACATTAAGAAACAAATTTTTTACCATTACTTCACATTTTGTTAGCTGAATCTGAAAACCTAATCATCAAACAAATAAGAACATCAATAATGGAAATCATACTATCAATAATTTAGTTACAGTGCTTTGAGGAGTAGTTGAAATGTTTATATGATAGTATGTCTTAAACTAACCCAGAGCTCTCCACCAAAGTGTGGCAAATGGGTATACGGTTTAGCAGTTACTTGTGCCAAGGAAATGACGAACTCAGCAATTAGGATGTCAGGCAACTAGGCTGACTGCTGTGGGCCTCAAACGGCCACATTTAACCTAATGTTCCATGAGGCAAACACTTTGTGAATCTCTGCTTTGTTTAATAAAGACTTAGTTAAATACAAGTCAGTGTTGTTTCTTTCCCCCTGAAGGAATTGAAAAAAATGAAATATCAGCTATTTAAATGCATTCTCTTTTCTATGAACTGTACATGGTCACAGTAGCAAATGCATACAAATAATAAAGGAAGAATAAAGAAAAGTATTTATTATCCTGCAGTTTAAGCATATCTACTGTGTTAATGAATGAACATGTTAAGACGTTTCACTCGAGGTGTGATTGCATGTATGTGTTTCTGTGTTGTGTTTGTGTTTAATAAGATGGGGTTTATTTTTTGAATGAAAGTGTGATTATTAAGAGGAAAAAGATAAAAAGCTTAGAAATGGAATTATGACATACATGGAGTTTATATTATAATATTAGGTATACTTAACTTAATTTGGAATACTGAGGCTAAAAACGTTGTATTACAGAAGGAGAGGGTTGGTTTTATGAAAATGTCCATTGAATGCTTACTTATTATATCAAAATTTTTTTCTTGCTAGGAGCAGCAAGAACTGGATAGGCAGAGGAAAATCACTTAGTTTAATAGTAGTATTTAAGTGATAGAATTTAAGTCAAGAATAAATTATTGTGGTGTCGGTACTCATTTTTTACTCTATTCATTTTTGATGACGTCAGAAATATAACTTATGTTGTTCTAGAACCATATAGCCTGTGGGAAAGTTTTAAGCTATTGTATTTAGTAGGGATTATTTTGATCCCTTATTTTTATTTTATTTTTTAGTTTTGTATGGGTTTACTTTGGGAAGATCCAATGAACATTTTGCATCTGGTTTAGTATCTCAGATTTTTTTAAATGTTTTTTTCTTGTTCAAGTACAATTGACTCCATTTTTCCCTACCACTGCCCCCACCTCATCCCTCCCCACCTCCCACCCTCAATCCTTCCCCTCTTTGGCTTCATGTGTGGGTTCTTTTTACAGGTTCCTTGATGACCCTTCCCTATTTTTCCCCTTTTATCTCCCTCCCTCCTCCCCTTGGTTACTGTCAGTTTGTTCTTTATTTCAATGTTTCTGGTTATATTTTGTCTGCTTGTTTGTTTTGTTGATCAGGTTCCACTTATAGGTGAGATCATATGGTATTTGTCTTTCACCACCTGGCTTATTTCACTCAGCATAATGCTCTCCAGTTCCACCCATGCTGTTGGAAAGAGTAGGAGCTCCTTCTTTCTTTCTACTGTGTAGTATTCCATCATGTAAATGTGCCACAGTTTTGTTTTGATAATTTAATTTTAATCAGTGAATGTATTTATATTCAATAAAAGGGATAATTTTTAATTTCTCACATGGATATTTTAGTTCAATGCCTTTATTATACACACAAATTTCAAATGTTGATTGTGTGAATATACATAACTGCTAGTATATTTTTGCTTTATAATAGAAGAGGAAAACCTTTTTCCATTAACTTACTGTATTCTGGACATTGTATGAATACTTCAGATTCTTCTGTAATCTAGCAAAACCTTTGTAGTTGGTATTTGCAGAAATTTTTTATTATTTAATATCATTCATATTTCTTAATTTTAATAAGTCTGGTGGTCATTTGAATATTTTTAAATATTTTACTTATTTTTAGAGAGAGGGGAAAGGAGGGAGAAAGAGAGGGAGAGAAATATCAATAAGTTACTTCTTGCTGCACACCCCTAACCAGACCTGCAACGCAGGCATGTGCCCTGACTGGGAATAGAACTGGGGACCCTTCAATGCTTCTGTTTGCAGGCTGGTGCTCAAGCCACTGAGCCACAACAGCCAAGGTTGCTATTTGAATATTTATAAAATGGAAAAAATGTTATTTTAATTTTTAAAAGGGAAAACTAGGCATACGTATTTTATAAAATAATAATAGATAAAATTTTCTTTCATAAGCACCTCTAATTTCACAGTAATTCAAGTCACAGTATTACTCCAAACATATAATGCTTTCCTTGTTTCTAAGTCATTGTGTTTAGTCACACAGAATTAGGTTGGTTGAATTCTTCAGTTCATAGCATGCTATTCTCATTTGTCAGTGTAAGACTCCTCTTCTCTTTTGTTATATTTTATTATTTAAATCCTTTATTTCTTTTTTTTAATTGTTTTTTAAGGATACTATTTTTTATTTTTAGAGAGAGAGGAAGAGAGGGAGAGAAACATCAATGTGTGGTTGCCTCTTGCATGCCTCCAACTGGGGACCTGGACCTCAACCCAGGTATGTGACCTGACTGAGGATCAAACAGGTGACCCTTTACTTCACAGCCTGGGGCTCAGTTCACTGAGTCATGCCAGCCAGGGCTAAATCATTTTGTTTCTTATCTATGATGCTACCAATCTACAGATAAGGCAACTGTTATGTTGTATATTTTGTGACCTAGACATATCTAATTTGGAATTACTAAAGTCATCACTCAAGAGGCAAAGTGGCTAAATGACATTGCATGACTTGCTTTAACAGAAATAAATATGGCCCATATAACAGACTGATAAGGCATAGATAGCATTTTATAATGTTTATTCATTTTTGTGCTTTAAACAAAAACACAATTTTGAAAAAAAGACACTGATATTTAAATATAAAATATTATATGAAGTATTCCTTGTTTTCATTTTTATATTTTTCCTTCCAGACCTAAACATATCTCAATACACATAGACATATTCAAAGTAAAAAGTTAGATTAAAGATTATTTAAAAACTGTAATTTCTTTAAGTCAATTTGTACACAAAATTAAAGAACTACAATGTCGTAATAAAAAATATTACACACACAAACCAACTGATTTCAAGACATTAGTTGATATGCTTACCTGATTGTTGGGACTGGAAAATCTACAACTATAGGGCAGGTCAGCAGGCTGGAGACTCTAGGAAGGGTTGATGATGTAGTCTTGAGGCTGAATTTCTTCTTCCACAAGGAAGCCTCACTTTTGGTCTTATGACCTTTCGACTGATTTTATGTGGCCCACTCAGATTATCAAAGATATCTTCTTAATGTCATCTGATTGTACATGTTAACCACACTCTCACAGAAACCTAGATTACTATTAGATTGAGTGACTGGGTACCATAGCCTAAGTTGACACTGAAAACTAACCATCACAGATAATAAAAACTAATTGTATACAAATTATGTATGCAAATGTTAGTTTTTGATGGACTGTTGGACTACTTCTTAGAATGATTTATTTCTGAAATAAACAAAACTACAATTAGTACAATATAAATAGATTATGTTATTCTTTTTATAAGTTCATTACTTCAATTGTAGAATATTAGTGCTAACATTTATTGAAATGTATTTAATTATGGAAAGACATGTTAAACATTTCCCTGAAAAGCTCTTTTGTATTTTGTAGAAATTTATATATTTTCCAAAAGTTAACCTGATTAAGATAAAAAATAATTTGACCAAGGTCCTGAAAGCTTACAGTATCTTAGATAGTGGTATGAAAAATTTTGGTGAGCTCAGTTAGATTATATGTGACATTTATTTCATTTAAACAACTTTAGTAACACATTCATATTTCCTAATTATGGTTCTAAATATAGTAATTCACATATAGTTGTGCTATTTTCAAGCTTTGTACTTACTATACAATGATATAAAGGAACTTAAAACATGAAGATATTATATTAATGATGATAAAATTGTATCAATGATAAAGAAACACCTGGAGCCTTGGCTGGCATAGCTCAGTGGATTGAGCTTGGGCCTGCGAACCAAAAGGCTGCCGGTTCAATTCCCAGTCTAGGGTACATGCCTGGGTTGCAAGGCCAGGTCCTAAAGTAAGGGATAGGAGGACACATTGATATTTCTCTTCCTCTCTTTCTCTCCCTCTTCCCCTCTCTAAAATTAAATAAAATCTTTAAAAAAAAAGAAAGAAACACCTGGATATCTTAATAATGGAACAATAGTGAAACTCATAAGGAACTACTAAAGAAGAGATTAAAAAGACATTTGAAGGACTCATGTCACCTTAATGTATTCATTATATACAATACATGTTTTTATAGTCTCACTTTCTGAAGTTATAAACCCTATGTAAATCTCATAATCTGATTAAGTTATATGAATCTGCAGTCAGTGTAGAATCCCCAATATCTATTCTGATTATCTGAAAATCACTGCTTCTATGGGGAAAGGAATTTAGATTTCATATTGAGCTGGAAACACTATGTCATATTTTGTATTATGTGGAGTCATTTAGGTAACTGGATATATTAATTAGGAGCTAAGAGAGAAGTCTAGAGCACAGATAAAATTTGGAAATGACCACAATATAGATGATATTTGAACTGTGGAGATAAATTAATAATTTAAACAGAAAGTTCATCTAGAGAAATAAGGTATATCTACTAAGCTATTACAGAGAGTAATATATAGATGTGTAAGTGTTGCTAATAATAATTCTTTCTAGATAGGAGGAAAACAAACATTTGATAGAATCACTATGAACTTAGAAGTAATAATAACTCTATTAAATATGATTTTTAAATAAATCCAATCCATTTGGTGCTGTACATTTTTTTAAGAAACCTACAATTGATTACATGAAGAATTAAGGAAATGAATATTTGAGTTGAAACATTATTATGATTTCCTTAGATAAGTAAGATGAGATGAAAAGAAATATATTGATATTAAGGCCGTAAAGAAGTGGTTAAAAATGATGTCATGGAACTTCTGTTGAGCAAAACAAAAGGAGTGAAAATAGTTGTGCAAGTCTATAGGTTGGAATATTAATGAGGTTGAAAAATTTGTGCAATGAAATATTTGAATAAAAGCCGGAGGAAGAGAAGTGCAGTTTGAATAGTGAGATGCTACAATTTGAATAGTGAGATGCTTCAGAAGACTGAAAGTAGCATGTCTTTCATATAGGATGTATCCATGGAATTGCAAAAAGTGCAATACAGGCAGTTGAGGGTTTTGTGTTGGGATAGGAAGAAAGATGCAAATGGCCTATACTTCTGCCACCAAATAATTAAGAAGCATGCATGGAAATTAATATTTCACAATACTCCTCTCAGATTATACCCTTCTAGTAATGGAAGTGAAATCATTAAAAACCTCAAAATCATTATTAAGTCCTCTCTTTCTTTGACACCCACCCAGTCTTCAGCAAATTTTTTGGGAACTACCTACAAAAAAATCTGGACTCTGAACATGTATTACTATTTCCACTGTTTTCACTCTGGGCAAAATTACCATCATCTGTCAACTGAATTGCTATTGCTTACTAATTAGACTTCCCTCTTTCATCAACATGCCTCTGTCCTCAGTTCTCTCCAGATCAAACATAGTTGTATTTTTAAATTCATATTATATATTTTTATGTTCAAAACCATCCAATGATCCTTATGCCACTCTAGTTAAAGACTAAAGTAATTACACATGGCTATTATCTTCCTTCCTCATCTTCAATTGCTTTCTGCCACAGCACTGCTCCAACCAAACTGACTTCTGGCTAATCTCCTACCTTACCAGGACATGTACACTGGTTAATCTCTCTGCCTGGTGCGCTCTACTCCATAAATTGACGGGGTCCATTCTTTCATGTCATTCCAGTATCGATTCAGATATCATTTTCACAGTTACAACTCTGTCCACTCTGTTCAAAATGGGGACACAACTCTAACATTCTTATTTTTATTCTCCTATTTTTGTCTTCAGAGCATTTATTTATAATAAAATATTTTTAATTAATTACTTCCATTTACCTCTTATTTTTCTACACTAGAATCTAAATTAAATAAGGGCAATGTTTCTTCATTCATTAAATGTTTAATGTTTCCTTTACTACTTTGTCCTCTGGATCTAAGATGCTAGTGCAAAACTAGTTATCAGTGAATTTTTTTATATGAATGAATGGGTGAATTTACTGAGACATGTCAAATCTATATAATTTCAGGTACTTTCTAGGAAGGAACAGTGACAATACCATAATTAATTAAGAGGGGAGATGCCTGTAAAAAAACTGGATTTTGTTCTGCTGTTTTTCATGTGATAGTAGATTAGTAATTTTCAACCAGTGTGCAGCCAGAATTTTTAAAACATTAAATACCTGACTATTTAGTCAGGGACATTGACCTCCTTTCCTTTAGATGGTCAAATAAAAATAATGACAACACAACAATACTTGTCTGGTGTGAATGAGTCAGAATTATAGTTATTTTTATCAGATTGGAAACAAATTTAATATACTCTTCTGGGGTGCCACAGAACTTTAGCAGTTAGTTACATGTGCCACAAGATGAAAAGGTGGAAAATCTCTGCAGCAGACAGAGCTGACCACTTGCATTACACTGGCTTTCGATTCTTACCTTACATTTCAACCAAGAAATTTTTTTAAAGCTGAATTGTATAAAATATTCTGCTAGAATACTTGCAAAATATATACAAATCAATATGTGAAGGTTTGGTAGAACTCTTAAGTAAATCTAACAATAAATAATGCCCACTTTATCAATTATGATCTGGGTGTTTTAAAACATGAAATTACCCAACTTGAAGCTTAAGCCAATTTTATCCTGACAAATAAACTTTTTTCAGTTAATATTTTCAATAAATATTGTGTTTTAGAAACCCCCCCAAATGACATGAATGAATGCACAGACTTATGGTCTAGATTCACTTGGCATTTCTCTTGGAAGCCACATCTTATTTTCATAATCAAGACCTCCCACAGAGGACTCTTCTCACATTGGATCCACGCCTGGTTCATCTATCTGGAAGCCAACTAATTGCTAGGACAACAGATGGGTCTATTCAGTCTATGTGCCTATCTGCCAAATAAAGCTAAAAATGTCTCAAACTAAAATAAAGTATCCCCCAAATCAGTGCTTGATTAAATTGGACATAATATATAGAATTTCATTCTTATAGAAAATTAGAAAGAGAAAATTATTTAGGTTTGAACAAAATTCTGCAAAATCCTGCTGTCGGAATAATGAGTAATCCAAGTACTGAAAATAAATGAATCTAAACTAGTAATATCAATGATAATTTTGTAACTGTCAAGCTTGTCAAAGTTTTTTTTAATGTAACTTACAATATAAATATGACAGCTAATGTGAATATCACAGTCATCCTCATAAAATACTTTAGTCTAAATAATGTTGTTTTCCCATCAGGAACATTTTTAGCACCTTATAAAAGATTTAGAATATTTCTCTAGCAAAATGCTACACTCTTTCCAATTTGTTCATGTAATCTTAAGTGAATCAAGAGGTTTGTGGTGCTTATCCAATTGTCCTTAAACCCCAGCCAGGAATCATTCATACACATTGGATATCAAAAAATCATAAATTCTGAATTTTCTGTTTGGTGTTTTCAGAGCATTAAATTTATGTTTTTAACAATGGATTATGAAAAATAGATGAAAACAATCTGATTTTTCAAAGAAATTAAATAGGTTAAGCAGATTGGGGGAGGAAGAGTTAATGGGGGAAAAAAAAACATGTTGAGAGAGTCCAAGAATTTAAAAAAACACACACACAAACAGAACTGGAGGAAATAGGAAAACAGAGAAATCAGTGATCAGAGATGTACCCAACCCAGATCCTAGACTCAGTGTTTCTAGAACAAGAGTTGGCACATGAAGGTTATCTAGAATTGAAGAGGAAATATATGTATTTTCAGAGTGAAAACCTTCAGTTAATTTTTATCCATAGGGTGTCAGATAAAAAGCTCCTATTAAAAACAGCTGTCATGTCCTGGCTCCATGGATGAACTTGGGCCTTCAAACCAAAGGGTCGCCAGTTTGAGTCCCATTGCTGGATTGAGGGCCAAGTCCCTAGTAGGGGGTGAACAAGAGGCAACCACACATTGATGTGTCTCTCCCTCTCTTTCTCCTTCCTTTACCCTCTCCCTAAAAATTAAATAAATCATTAAAAAGCAGCTGTCATATAATTTATAAATCTTAATCATGTCTGTACCCTGAGCTGTTGCTCAGTCTTCATCTGTATTAGTATTCAAGGAAGAAAATATCACTCTGGATATACCAGGGATAAACTATTTAACCCATGGTATTGGTGCTTACAAAATTGTTAGAAGGACTAAAGGAGTAGAAGTCAGGAAGACATTACCCTACTATGGCTGCAAACCAGATGTCAGAAAGTTTGGACTGTGCCTTAAAAACTGGCTCTCCCAACCAAATTGCCAATGACTGACCACTGGAATAAAGAGTCCGGCAGCAATAGACACTCAGGTCTCTACTAAATGTTATGTCAGCAGTTATTGAAAAAATGTTAAGCCTCTGTTACACTGCCACCTACTCAATATTATCTGTTTGTGTCTCATTAGTGGAATCTTATGTGCATCAAAATATTCATTGAAAGAGTACTCTGTACATGTAGTCTTAAACTTTCTAATCCATGAGAAGAAACTGATTCCTAGTCAAAATCTAAACTATAGCTTAATCTTCTCGCACGTGGTCCTTGACTTCATGAGCTAGACTTCCTCAATGAGCCAAGCTCTCCGGTTATCTGGGCCTATAGAGTCTCAGAATCCACATGCTTTACTTATAGAATCCTCAACCTTGCTAGGATAACAGTGTTTCATAATTTTATATCCTGTGCTGGATATATCTGGAGGCTGTGTAATGTGCACTCTACAATCATAGCAATGTCACAGAACCTGCAAAATACAGCCTGGTATTTGCTTGTTATCCTCTTCTTAACTCAACATTTTGTCTTCTTTAGATTGTTTTCCTTTATATGCCACACCAAGATGGGGTCACGCACACCCCTGGCTATTGCCTCCTTCGGCATACTTCCTAAAAGTACCGTATCTCACATATACCTCTTTTGCATATGAGTATCACACTTTAGGAAACGCTGACTTAATATAACATTTAGAAAAACAACAGTCATTTTAATCAAGTGTGACCATATTTTCTTTGTTATTTTACAGAAGGTATGTGCCTAAGGATATTAAATACAATGAATAATATGATGCATGGGTTACAGTGAGGATTTAGTACTTTTCTGTTAAATAACTAAATGAGTACAGTGAATATATTTTTTATTTTCATATACTTTTATTATTTTTTAAAGATTTTATTTATTTATTTTTAGAGAGAGGAAGGGAAGGAAGAAGAGAGGGAGAGCAACATCATTGTACAGTTGCCTCTTGTGTACCTACTACTGGGGACCTGGCCCGCAACCCAGGCATGTGCCCTGACTGGGAATTGAACTGGTAACCCTTTGTTTTGCAGGCCGGCACTCAGTCCACTAAACCACTCCAGCCAGTACTAAAATACTATTTTTAGTATTTTTAATTAAATAAGTCATTTTCTAGTACTTAATCTTTTGTAGATTTATATGGACACATAATATTCTTAAGATTTGCTGAAGAGAATAAATTGAAAGAATATGTACTTTTCTGTTCATTTTCACCAGAGACCCCAGCAGACCATCTTTGCTATGCACTAAGGACTAGGTTAATGTAGACATTTGAATTTGCAACCTCACTGAAGACAAGTATCACTTGTTGACCTCTCAGTCATAAGAACTTAGAAGAAACCAATATGCTTTTCTCTCCCCCCACAGCAGAACATATAGAAGTTCCTAATATTTAGATAAAGATTTTTTTAACTTATTTATTTTTAGACAGAGGGGAAGGGAGAAAGAGAGGGAGAGAAACTTCAATGTATGTTTGCCTCTCACATGCCCCCCACTGGGGACCTGGCCAGCAACCCAGGTATGTGCCCTGACTGGGAATCGAACCAGAGACTCTTTGGTTCACAGGCCAGTAGTCAATCCACTGAGCCACACCAGCCAGGGTGAGAAAGATTTTTGTGAATACAAATGTGTTTTCTTTTAAATTGATGTTATTTCTATAATTATTTCCCAGTTTAGTTCCAACATCCCTTTGATTATCCTTCAAAAGATATCAGCACACATCTGTATATCATCCCCTCTGGTAAAGTGTGGGATTACATCTCATTTACTAACCAGATAACTTCAATGCCCTTAAGGAGATAAAGATAAGTTTAACATCCAAACATTTTAAAATAAAGTTTTAAAAAAAAATTAATTGTTGTTCAAGTACAGTTGTTTCTATTTTCTCACCACCATTTTCCCCCACCCCACCCAGTGCACCCCACCCTCAATCCTAGCCCCACTTTGGTTTTGCACATGGGTCTTTTATACATGTTCCTTGATGACCATTCCCCTTCTTTCCTCCTTGTCCCCCTTGTCCCCCTCCTCTGTGGTCACTGATGGTTTGCCCTTTATTTCAATATCTCTGGTTAAATTTTGCTTGCTTGTTTGTTCTGTTAATTAGATTCCACTTATAGGTGAGGTCATATGGAATTTGTCTTTTGAAAACTATAAGAGCTAACTGGCTAATTCAACATCACCATATTAGAAAGAGCAGCAGTGCAAAGTACTTTGCAAGAAAAGACTTATCATTAAATACTGAAGAGGTAAAATGAAATGTGCATATTATTTTAGGATAGATTGATACTTATATAAATATTTTAATACTCTTTATAAAGGGTTTCTAGTTCCATTGCTCTACATCTAAAATAGTTTATTACATCTTTTCTAAAATTAAGTTTAATTTTTTATATCCTAAAGCATAGTTAGTATACTTTATGAGTAGGAACTGTACATAAAATCTAGAAATTGTTAGAATCCAGAGACGCACAT
>PVKM010033252.1:0-16058 GCA_004027735.1 Carollia perspicillata
TAGTGTCTGCGCTGTGTCTCAAAATTATCCTGGTTTAAATCAATCAGTAGGATTTGCTGTGATGTTTTCTGTTCTTTGAAATCATGTCATAAATAAACATCTGTAATAAATGTCTTTGAATATTCTAGGGCCAGTATGACTATGTTGGAAGAAATAATTTTGAAATGCATGACAAAAGGAAAGAACTACTCTGATGTCAAAGAGTTGCTTTATTTTTCTAAGAATAAAAGAGACAGCATCCCCAAGGCCTAAACAAAGAACAACTCTACAAAATACTCTTTCCACGGTGATTAAGGGATCAGACACAAGCCAGACACCCTGCATGCAAATACAACTTTGCTATTAATTAACCAAGAGTACAGCATTGGGCAAATCATGTAATGTTTCTCAGCACTGTGGTTTTCTTAATTGTGATAGGTAAAAAACAACAATATCTATATCAATGGGTAATTTGGGGTATTAACATGAGTTCATAAACGTAAGTACATAGATCAGTGCCTGGCTCACAATAAGCTTATGATACGAAGCCCCCTTCATTCGTCACCATTCAACCTATGCTCCTCCTAACTTCAAACCAGTAAAAAGGGCAGATATAAAGTGTGTTTGCTTCTTACATTTTTTGGGAGAACGGCTGTTTTCAATTCCAGGACAAATCATACAATTTACCCACATAGTGTAATCATGCGTACACATACAAAAGACCATTGAAATGCTGTGTTGCTCGTGAACATGATGGGGATGTTGTTTTAAGGATGTTTCAAATTATATGGCCTAGGACGTCCTTTACTTTAGAGAGAAATCTATTCACTGTTCAAGACATCTTTTGATTCTCTTACAGTGTTTTTTTTTTTTGTGGTATTTTATATGATTTTCTTCTTATTATAGTTTTCAAACTTTACACAAAAGTAAAAAATTAAGATAACAAGCCCCTGTGTACTTATCCAATTTTGGCAACTATCAACATTTTGCTCTCCCCTTCCCCAAAATGCTGAAGCATTTTGAAGCAAATCCCAGATAGCATAATACTTTGCTTGTAAATATTTCAGAATTTATTTATAAGAAATAAATATTACTGTTTACAAAAAAGTAGCCACAATACAATTGCACCTAACAAAAATTACCAACATTCCTAATATTCGAATTGCTTCCGGAGGTCTTTATACATTTGGTTTGTCTAAATCAAGATCCAAACAATGTGAAGTGGGTAGTTTAAGTTGTAACTATTTGGTTTTATATTTTGGAAGGTGTTTCAGCTTTGTGCTTATTCTACAGGGAACTGAATAACTACGGCTGCGATCTGAAATTGAAATCATTACAGTAATAGAGAAGGCTAGAGTGAGAAATGGGAGTCTCATGGCAGGTTTGGGCTTTACTTGTAACATTGATTTAGGGTTCTGTTTCATGATGTGAGAGTCTTTTGCTGCAGTAGAAGGAAGAAAAATCACTCTTCTGTGGTACTTATGCTACAGGAAGCATATGGAGTTCAAATACAGCCCGTCTATTGCCATTCCAAGACACCAGAACTGCGTGAACCCAAGTCTCCATCAGAAGTCCCAGGGACACAGAACTCTCTCCTGCTTCTCTTCTATCTCAGATCCTCTCTTCTCTTCCTAACAACATTTCCAAAGGATTTGTTTGTGACATTTGAAACTTGGTCCTCATACTAACAATCATGCCTCTGTTTTTTTTTCCTTTCTATTCAGGATTGCTTGCGTGCCTTTTATTGTTTGAATGTAATGATTTTATTAGACTTCATTGTTTTTGATATAGATTTAATATGAATGCCACTGAAGCTCCCAAGTGTTTTTACAATGAGACACTTTATCATGTTACTCATAATTTCCTTTATAGGTTACTCATAATTATCGGGATAAATGCAATTTTCCTTTCAAAGTAGGTGGTTAGGAAATAAGTAACCAAGGTAGTATTTAAGTAGATAAAATGTTAACATATTTGTGTAGTGTGAGGGGAATCTGAAAATAAATGGACCCACATCCTTCTGTGGATCTTTACACTATAAGCTCCTGCAACTGTGGAAGCTAATGAGAAAAATCGTCTTTATTGATTAGGATCTCAAAACAGAGTCTTTTACCTTGCTTACTTCATTTCCTCAGGTCCCATTTATTAGTGCAAAATTACCACTGCCTCTGCATTTCTTTTTCTAGTGCCATCTAGAGTCTGGTTTGTTAAAATCACATAGGGCGTTAGTTAAGATCCTAGGCTCTGAAATCAGACAGGCTGGATTCAAATATTGGCTTTATCATGTCCTAGCTGCATGTCTTTGGACAAGCCACATAACCTTTCTGTGTTTCAGTTTATTCATCCAAAAACAAGTGTAAAAGACCTGCATACCTACCTTATTGTGTATTTCATTACAGTTAAGACAATATTCAGTCCCATCTCCCTTGGGGAAGAGTGTTTTTCCTCCCTATCAGTATTGGTCTTGGTCATGGAGAGTGGCTAGAAGTGACTGTGCCTGTTCCAAGCCTGGCACCATGTGTTTTCACTTGCCCTCTTGTACCACCACCAACACCATGAGAAGAACGTGTCCCAGGTAGCTGTTTTTCCCAGGATGAGTCATACGGAGCATATCTGACTCCAACACACACACACACACACACACACACACCTGGAGCCAAGTTTTTCCTCCCATAGCCTGAAGCAGAGGCATGCAACAGAGCTTAGCCAAAACACCCAAACCACAGTTGGCTTGAAGACTGATGAAAAAGATAATAAATGCTGTTGCTGTAAGTTACCAGGCTTTGGGGTGGCTTGTTACAAAGCATTATTGCAGAAATTGCTGACTAACACATAAGTAATTACTTACTGAAAGGAGCAAATGAGATCATTTATGTAAACCATTTAGCCTATTGCTAGGTCAGTACTCTGCTCAATGAAGGTTTACAATTATATTATTATCATCAACACTATTAGTATTTTTTTCTCTTGGTAAAAATGTCCAAGTTATATATTGTGATTCATTTATAACACAGTGCTGGGCCATATACTGTGGGCGATGTTCTGAGATGGCTTCCTCGTCGTTCCTGGTATTGACAATGGATGGTCCTTCATGTGGCGGATGCTGATATGTCTCTAATGCTGTTTGTGGCTCATATGCTTCCACCCCTTCCCTCCTTCAGCCGATTCCGCCTCTTATCTAGTTTGAGTGTTTGTGTGTGAAAATTTTGTTTCACAGGCATGCATTCAAATATTTTGTCTTATGTTTATGCAAGTCATTACTTGCATGAATTCCATTTGTGCCACATTTGTTCTCTGGTGACCCCTACCTTCCCAAGTAATAGAAGACCAATATCTAGCTGTATGGGTTATGAAAGGGGACAGACAGAGGAGGAAGTCCACTAGGATATGTCAAAAAATTGCATGAGTAGTAGGGGAGTGGGGACAGATGAGGCATAATGAAAAGTCACGGCTTACACTTCTTTAGGTTTGAACTTTGCTTGCTATATAGTTTCATTTCCATTACAGTTAATACCTGAAGTTATATTGTTACATAAAATATGCTAAAAAGAAAATGTGTTTGTCAAGAATAGTCTCATTATGAATATGAACTCCACATCATCTTATACATAATATCAAGTCAACAAATATTTATTGTGTACCTGCTATATATCTTGGGTTGATGTATAACATATATAATGCATATCATATTTTATTGAGTCTGCCATGCATTTGTTCGCATATTAAAATCCACAAAATCAAGATGCAGTTGACAACTGGCAGCACCTAGTCTCATTGTCATAGCTTTCGTTGTGGTTATCAATATCTCAGTGGCTTACAGGGCTCTGTGTTGACTGTACCTCCAGTGGCCTTTGCTGTGCTTGGCTTGACTGGGCTTGGCTTAGCTCTGCAAAGTTACACATGTCATTCTAGAATTCACATGGAATAATGAGTCAGTACCTGGGACTATTCTCCATTCTGTCATGACTGAGAAAAGAGCAAAAGCTGAATCTAACCTCACAAGCACAAAGCTGCCTGGATATGACCTTTGTCACATCCATCCACATTCAATTGGCCAAGCAAGTCATATGACTAATCCTGACAATGGAGTAGGGAAGTGTACCCCACCCTCTGTGCATCTGGGTAGGAGCAGTGGAGACAGAAATGGAAAACAATAACATAATCTATTATAGCCGCATTTTTCCTTGTTTCATGATACAAAACAATGGTATGTCTCACAATTGTTTACGTTTTGAAGTCAGTGTAATTCAACAATTTATATTAGGACTTAAGAGAATCTGTTTTTTAAAAAATTTTTAAAGATTTTATTTATTTTTAGAGAGAGGGGAAGGGAAGGAGAAATAGAGGGAGAGAAACATCAATGTGTGGTTGCCTCTCTTGTGCGCCCTACTGGGGACCTGGCCCACAACCCAGGCATGTGCTCTGACTGGGAATCAAACTGATAACCCTTTGGTTTGCAAGCTTGTGCTCAATCCACTGAGCTACACCAGCCAGGGTGAGAGAAACTGGTTTTTAGGGATAATGTGTTCATGATTTTTTTCCTAGTTAGGTTTTGAATGCTCAAAGCAGGGATTCATTTTCTATTTTTGTGTTTCTTTCTCTTCATTAAATCAGAATAGTTGATAATGAGGGTAAAAGAGACTTGTTGGAATTCTTTTGTTAATCCTGTGTTGTCATTATTGTTACCAAATTTATCCTAATTTCACTGGGTAAAGGAGGCTGAACTATGTAAAGTGACCAAAGGACCAGGTTCTTGGCATCATTTATTATTAATTCGTCTGTTTATTTATTCACATAACAGGTACTAATAGAACACTTACTATATATAAGCACTTTCTTGGCACTGGGGATTCAGCAGGAAATGAGACAGACAAGGTTCTTGATCTTATGAAGATTTTACTCCAGCAGAGAATGACATTTAATAAACATAAATGAGAAAATTTCAGATGCTGATGGGTACCATGAAGAACTCATGATTATATAATGGAGAGCAACTGAGGGAAGGGTATTTTAGGTGAAACAGTAAAACCTCATAGGAGTTAGCCATGCAGAGATCTGGGGGAAAGCATTCCAAGCAGAGGGAATAGCAAATGTAAGGACCTTGTGGTAGTAGAAGAGAAGAGGACTAATGCAGCTAGAATGTGGTGGACAAGTTGCTGAGGGTCAGTATTACAACAGGCTGGGCTGTTGTAATAAAGAGACCAAAAAACATGACAAACACAAGGCAGGACCTTATGTCTTGCTCATGTAAAAGACCAGACAGACAGTTCTTGTTTGATGGCATTGGAGATCTAGGCCCTTTCTGTCTTGTTGCTTGTTGCCATGTTTACTATATGACTTTCATCTTGTGGCTTGAAATAGCTAGTCCAGCTTTCACCCATTTACCATCATATCAGTATTCAAGGCAGAAAAAACTAGGGGACAAGAAACAGAAGGCACATCTCTCATATTTAAAGGGCAACCTGGAGGTGGCACCCATCATTCTGCTCCCATCCCATTGCCAGAAGCTGCCACAGGATGATACCTACCTGTGAAGGAGGCTAGAAAATGTGGTGGTGAGCTTGAATATATGTAACTGGAGAAATTTTGGTGACTCTACTTCTAAACAAAGAAGAGACAAAGGATTGTTAAAGGACAACTAATAGTCTTTCTGCAAAATGAGTGGTAGACAAAACTAGTAATATAGGCAGCATCCCGAGTATGTAGGGCCCTGCTGACTATGACAAGGAGTTTGAATGATGTCGTAAACATGTGTATTACCTATTGTTGCCTTAAAGATTTTCCCCAAAACATAGATGCTTAAAACCAATATTTATCGCCTCAGAGTTTCTGTGAGTCAGAATTTGGAAGCTGTGTAGCTGTGTGTTTCAGGGTCTCTCAGGTAGCTGGAGTCAAGACGTTGACTAGGGTTCCAGCATCTTAAGGCTCAACTGAGGCTGGAGGATCTACTTACACGATGACTCATTCTTATTGCTCTAGACAGAAGGCCTCAGTTCTTTGCAAGGGGCTTCAATACCTTGCCATATAGACCTTGCCATATATAGACCTCTCCATAGGGCTGCTTGAAAGTCGTCATGATGGAGGCATTGGCTTCCCCAAAGTGAGTGAGCCAAAAAGACAGAGCAACAGGGAAATCACAATGCTTTTAGTGTTCTATTATTGGACATCACACATCATCACTTTGGCCACATTCTATCTCTTAGGTGCAAGTCACTAAGTATAGCTCATAATCAAAGGAAGGGAAATCAGGCTTTATTTTTTTTTTCAAGGGAGAAGCATCGAAGAATTTATGGTCATATTGAAAGACCATCACAGTATCATAGAACGTCACTGGAACATTTTAAGCAAGAATGTACAAGGTCTGTTTTACATTTGTAAAGAATTAGTTGATTACTTTGTGGAGAATGGATTGCACAGGGGCAAGGGTGGAAGCAGGGAACCCAAGTAGATGGCAATTACTCAGTTTTGGCTATTGATAAACAGGTGCAGGGGAATTAGAGAGAAGTGGTGAGATTCAGGAAGTCTTTGAGAGGTAGAGCAGACAGGACTTGATAAGATATTGCTAAATCTAGTGTTACCAGTTATGGTTCTTTTTCACATTTTCAACTGCAGTGCTTTTCAAATCGATGTACCATCAGAATCTTTGGCGTGCTTAAAAAATATGAACCACCAGTTTTTACTTACAATCAATCTACTTTAATAGGTCTAGGATGGGGAAATGACGATTCAAAACTGGAATCCACTGATCCAACTGTTCAATGAGCCAATTAGAAGAAGAATTATTATTGTTGTTTCTGGAAAAGGATATAGTTACTATGCAATAGGTTGCATTATCCAACTACTCATTTCTTCACGTAACCCCCATCCCCACCCCATTTAATCAAATACTAATTCCTATGGATTCAGTCTCTAAGGTAGCTAGCTCATAGAAAAAAATTCCTCCCAATCAATACTACATTAGTCTAAGGCATCATTTATTACCCGTTAGGCTATTGCAAACACCTCATGTAATTTTTCTTTTACCTCTGGTCTCTCCTTCTGCCTTTCATCTGCCATCAAAGTGATCTCCCTACCTCATATTTATGATCTTATCACCTTCATAGCAAAAAAGACTCGGTGGCTTCCTGGAACTCTCAGAAAAAGTCCACGCTCCTTTATGGTGGTAGTTGAGGCCATTGACTTTCAGTCCTATCCTACCTTTGGATTAACCTCAAAGCCCTCTTTTGTACATCCCAGGCACACTGAATTATTTCCCCTTCCTTAATTCTACTTGTACTTTCACATCTTGGCTCCTCGCTTCTCTTGTTCTTTCTGTCTAGGATGCTCCTCTTTCTTTCTTCCTCACTTGACAATACCCTATACATCATCCTTAAGGTCCAACTCATGTGGTCACCGCCTCTATTCCTCACTCAGAATTAGTTGCCCCCCTTTCTTAATTCTGTCTCACATTTAAAACACCTTTATTATTCATGTTTACACCCACAGTGCCTAGTAGTGTGCTTGCCCTTAGCAGGTTTCAAATAAAATTGTTTACATAGACAGAATTTATTTCCTCCTCTTCACCCAATGTTTATGCAAAGGAGAAAACAAGAGGCAAATTCATGTCAGAAGTTTGGTTAATGAAATGTACATGGAATGTATACCATAGAAATCTCTATATATATTTGGCACCATCTACACCCACTGTACTTTTCAGCTACAAATGGTGGCATTAATATTTAATTCTGGGGCATTGCGAAACTTTCACAACCCAAATATCTTATTAAGAATTCTAGTGAGAAGACCCGAAATATAAAGGTTTGTGGTTCTTTTTAAAGGCTTAATCACATTTAGTTAGAAATTTAAGTTAACAAGAACAATTCTATTCCCTAAACATTCTAATTAATTGATGTTTAGCATATGGGTTACCAAATTTATCTTTCCAAAGTTTACATTCGGAGATTTCAAATAACACTATTAGGATGAATTTCTAGGTCGATCAGGTTTTGATTTGCAAAAAAAAAATCATTTGATTTAATGTCTGCACAATTCCACCTTGCCTGACCTTTTAAAATTATTTTAACAGACCTACATTTATTTTCCTAATGAACTGATTTGCTACAAAGTGGCTACAGCGGGTATTCTGGGAAGACTTGCGAAGTTCCTTTGCCTGTCAAAATCCAGCTGTCCTTGCATTTGGGGGAATTCTTCACTGAGTGTGATCTTGGGATCTAGGTATCTACCTTCCACCATAGAAGCCAAAGAGTTTGATTTTTTCTCTCCCCACTCCCTGGAACATGGAGCAAGGGCCTCACCATGTGGCAGTGAACCCTCCCACCCAGGCCTGTGCATCCTGAGATGAGGGAGGAGCATCTGGCACCATTCATAGGGCCAGCGAGATGCCCAGTGGTGGCTTCTAGAAGGAGTGGTGCAGCAGAAGCAGAGACAGCAGCATTTCCGCTGGAGTCCTTGTATGGATGGCCTGGCCTCCTGAGGCCCTGGGCTCCTGCCTGTTTCCCAAGCCTGTACTCTCAGTCTCTTGGGATCTATGAGCCCCCTTTTCTCCAATATACTTTTTCTTTAGCATTTGTTTTGTTGCTTGAGAGGAAGACCCTTCACCAATGTATTGGTACTACAAGGTGGCAGAGAGAGTTCTAGACTCTGGAACCAGAGTGCTAATCTACTTATGGAGCAAAGGCTTAATTTTTTAAAACTTCTGTTTCCTCATTTGTAAAATAGGACCAAAACCAACAGTTATGTCAGCTGTGTGAGAACTGAATAAAACAACCTCTGTAAAGTATTTAACAAGGTCTCTGGTGAATAAAGAAGCATGAATAAGTAATAGCTTTTGTATTACTAAATTCTGTGAACTTGTCCATGTGTTCAGGCCACAGAAGTCTACCTCTTGCCACATAAAAGACACCCCAGTATCTACTCTGTGTTCAGTTTGGCACTTCACTTTTTCCCATGCTGGGTTTTTTTTTAAGATTTTATTTATTTATTTTTAGAAAGAGGGGAAGGGAGGGAGGAAGGGAAGGAGAGAAACATCAGTGTGTGGCTGACTATCTCATGGCCCCCACTGGGGACCTGGCCCACAACCCAGGCTTGTACCCTGACCGGGAATCGAAACCAGCGACTCTTTAATTCACAGCCCAGGCTCAATCCACTGAGCTACACCACCAGCCAGGGCCCACACTGGGTTTTAGGTTTGCTGCTTTGTTTTCTAGTTTAGGACCTCAGTGCCTTCTCATGCGATACATATATCTTTGGACTTTCTCGGGGAGTACACTTCTGGTCAGTACACCTGGATCTTCTCTCGTCTGTCTGTCCCTGACAGCTCTGCCTTGCCTACAAGCCTTCAAAAGATGGGCTACATTAAAAACCACTGACTTCAGATAGAAAGGGTAACACTGAGTTGAAGTATTCCTCAGCTTCTGGTATACAGATTTAATAGCTTAAGTGCAATTAAAAACCAAACAAACAAATGCACAGCCTGTATCCCAAGACTTATTATAGAATACTTCATTTATCTACTTAGCTTTTGATGAATTTTTTTTCCTTCCACTGAAATGTATAATGTCCTCTCACAGTTAAATTGTAGAATCTTTCCCACTCAACTTCCTCCCTCTGGGATGTAATAAAGAGACAACTTATGGCCCAACAGCACATTGGAGACAAATTTTCTGTAAGAGAAAAATGTTTCTTACTACATGTAATGTTTCTCAAAGGAGGTGGGTCAAAACATAGATATCAATTCTCTAACTATTCACTAAATATCATATTTGGTTTGAGAATATTAAAATGTAGTACATTATTTTTGAAGGGTTGAGTATTTTGTTATGGCTGTTTTAATTTCCATAACAGCCATGTGTAAGTTAAAATAAAGAAAAATTAAATAATTTACCATATCGGCATGCTGTGAGAGGTGAGAACAGACCTTACCTGTCTGGAAGTTGGAAGACTATGGAATTTTTCCCTGGACTGGCCACTTCCTAGTGTGACCTTCAGAGAGGCTAAACTAGCTTTTCTGCCATACTCACCCACCATGGTTAGGACTGGTCAGTGATGCCAGCTTCACAGTTCCTTACCATCATCACCACCTTCCAACTCAGGACCAAGTAGAGAAAGCCAAATATGCTCACATAGGATGCCGTGCTTCTAGGCAGCCCCCCTTCCGGTTCGCCCTTCTCCAGCTTCTCCGCGCCATCAACCTCCCATTGGAGCATGCTGAAGGCTTTTTTTTTTTTTTGGTCTAAAGTTTTCCCACCTATAGGTCTACGTTTGAGTCTCTGCCAATGCAAGTGATGGCAGGTGACTTCCTCACTCTAAACAAGCCATTGTTTGCTCTCATTTGGGTGATCTTCATTCATTTCCACAGGCTTACTATACCTAAAGCTGTTGTATTCAGACATACACATTGATAGTTGATCTTAACTTTTATTTATTTATCTATCTATCTATCCAGAGCATAGACATACTTAGGGTAAATAAATACTGGGCTTTGATATCTGTTTCAATGGATAAAAATTAAAAATTATAAC
This sequence comes from Carollia perspicillata, assembly GCA_004027735.1. Lineage (NCBI taxonomy): Eukaryota > Metazoa > Chordata > Mammalia > Chiroptera > Phyllostomidae > Carollia > Carollia perspicillata. Next base: position 10,500 of record PVKM010033252.1, read on the forward strand.
TGAAATTGAACTTCTCCTTGAATTTATGGGTGCTGGTATGCTTGTTTTAATGGGTACAATTGAAATGTTTTTGAAAGTGTAAAGGGAAATCTCATTTTTATAAGTAAAATTATTACATTCTAGTAAATTACTATTAAAAGAACCCTGACATACATTATTTTGAAAATAAAGAACATTTTTATTATGTAGGTGGCTATTCCTCATATATCAGATTTCCTTACATTGGCATTAGTCTGTACACACCGTGAAAATTAACAGACATCCATCAAGACTGGAGACCAGAGGGCCTGTAGGGGGAGCTCTCACGCCCTACCACGCATTGTCAGTTGTTCCAAACAGGGAAAGACTGTGCCTTGCATCTCCAACGAGAGGATGTTTTTCTACTCTACCTTCGGAGTAGGAGGGAGGAAGATTTTCTCCCCCCTCCGCGAAAGCACAGCCAATGAGAGACTGTCACAATCTAGCCAATGAAAAGCCACTACACTTGGAACTCCCACTTTCCTCCAACGTACCCTTTGTGGATAGACAGCTCCTTCCAACGTGCCCTTTCCTCTATAAAAGAACGTTCTTCTCGTTTGCTCTCTGAAGTTGCCTATGGTTTTGCCATAGCTTGCGTGTCCTGAATTGCAATTCTCCGCTGTTTCTGAATAAACCCATGTTTGCTGGTTAAATAACTGTTTTATTTTTAAGGTAAACAGTATAAACGTTACGTTACTGTAAAACAATAATGATTCTTGGACTTTTGTGTAGTTTTATTTTTAGTTTACTTTAATGGACATTATATGATCTTAGCACTCGAAAATATAACTTCCTATTCTCATTTCACAAATGAAGACTAAGGTAAAATAACATGTGTAAGACCTCGTGAAAGGATGAAGCCTTTTATCTTCTTGCAAAGAAACTTAAGCCTGTTTGGAACTACTAGCTGGCGAGCTTCTTATATCTCTGTTTCTGAAAGAAGGTCCCTGTTCTTCTGAGGAGGTCATGGTCTTCTCTTTGACACCATGGCAAAGGGGGAAAGGATGTTCTTTGAACAGCAAAGCAGGAGGGAAATCCTCACTCAGGAATGTGCCCATCTGGGTTAACTTGGTGTTTAATGGCAGAGTTAACGACACAGACAAATAGTGGAGTCAGGAAGAAACTTAGGCTGTCCCATGCCGGTGTGGGGGAGAGGTTTCTTTACCATGTGCACTTGTCCACAGTTCTCTTAAAATAAAATTCTGATTACCTACCATGGATCACAGGTCCCACACACTCGGGCCTCTGCATTCCTCGTTCATGACCTCTCCTACCACTCTCCTCCTCATTCTCTACACTCCAGGTCCTTTCAATTTCTCAAACGCGCTGAGCGAATCCACTCTTCAGCTCCTTTAACACTCTGACCACAACACTTTCCTCCGGGGTTCCAAGAACTCTACACGAACATTTCCTTCTCATCTTTCCTGTTTCAGGTCAAATTTCTCCATATAATGGCCTTTCGTTATCATTTTAGCAGACCCCCGCCCCCAGTCCTTTTTCTATCGTGTTCTTTTGTGTCACCTACCTATATCTAAACTTATCTTCTTTGTTACTTGTTTGCTTATTTATTGTCCCCTCCAGATTATAAGCTTTGCGATATTTGAAAACTTGTGTGTCATGTCTGCTACTGGGTGCCAAGAACCGCACCTGGAATATAACGGGCCCTTAATACATGTGTGTGGAATAAATGAATGGATGAATCATGAATCCCAATTGAGAATCTGATGACAGATATGAACCCACTCCTTGGAAAAAATGTTCTGGATGTTTTGTATACAATTTCAAAAGGTTCCAAAGCCCTGCCAGCTCATATCGAGACCCCTGGCTAAAACCCCTGCACCACAGTTATACTGTTTTACAGTGCTGTTTTTGAAATTGATCCTGATTCTTCTTTGAAATTAGACATGAGCATGAAGTTTAAAATTATGTTTTAGGTGGGATATAACAAATCACAGGCCAGTAGTTGCTCAATGGTTTTGAATAGAATAGATCCCCAATATTTACATTAATTGATCCTAACGACCATATTTCATTGAATGCATATGGCTTTGTGGTATAAATGTTAACTGCTTACCCACATCCAGTTCTCTCCTTTGGGAAACATAGGAGGATTAAACTTCCCAGCTTCCCTAGCCATTGGGCAGAGACATAATGGGTCGGAGACAGAAGTGATATTTCACAGACAGGCTGGTGCACTTAGTTGCTGGTGTGAGATTCTCCAGGGCTCCATCTTCCCCTGAAGCAGTGACTGTGGAAGCACATGGTAGCATGCAGGTGCAATGCCAACCCATCGCACAGAAGACAGTTGAGCTGGAGAGTGATAGAGCAGGCTGAGTGCGAGCAAGGACTATGAGCCTTTGCTGTTTTGAGTCCCTGAGATTTCCTGATGATTTGCTATTACAGCATAACCCAACATAACCAAACTATACCACTGATTGCAAAGTATGCTATTACTTTACATACCACTGAGGGAAAAGAAGCTGTCATGTATAATTGTAAGAATTCATGATAAGATACATCACAGGCTTGAAGATGTCAACGTGTAAAAACTGTGGACCTTAAGTTAGATAACGTAATGGACTGTTAAAATGAATTCATTAAAACAGATTAGCATAGTGTCAAGAATTCCAAATCTAGAGTTGGACAGAAAGAGGGGTTCAAATCCCAACACTTACTAGTTTGTGACAATAACTTAGCTTGTGTAAGCCTTAGTTTCCTCATATGTGAAATGGGGATAAGAGTAGAAGCTGTGTCGTAGGATTTTGTGAATCTTGAATGAGATAATTCTTATAATGTGTTCAGCACAGTAATTATTCCTCGTATTTTAGTCCCATGTTTGGTTAGATCACAAAGCTTGTTCAAGATCAGCATTAATTTCAAACAACATACTATGTCATGCTAATCAATCAGCAAATACTTATTAATTCCTTACCAAGCATGAGGACTGGGCCTCTGAGTTAGGTGTTCTCTGATGTATGTTCTGGGTGAATCAGGTCAGAGTAGCCTTGATAAGTAAGTGAAGTCACAAAAATATGCCTGAAGCGTGTATAAAAGGCCAGTCCTGTACCCAATTTGGTGGGCAATAGAATGGTAAAAAGAAAATGAAGACCTATTCTATGTCCAGAAGGTGTGTGTGTGTGTGTGTGTGTGTGGAGGGCAGTGTGTGTGAGAGAGAGAATGAGTGAGCAAGCTGGTGTACGGGGAGCATAATGGTAAGTCGTAGTAGCAAAGGAGCAGCTCTTCTGAGATCTGCATGAGACTGTTCCTCTCCACGTAGTGTATTCCTCTTACAGATGTATGGAGTTGTCTAGGGAGCACTAGTGGCCTCGTGATCCTTCCAAATTCAGAAAGCAGCCACGCTTGTTACAATTGTCTTCATCTGTAGTACATCTGAGGAAACCTACACTGTGTCATTAACAAGGCAAGCCAATCGTTCCTTCTGAAGTTCATTCTAGACCGAAAGTTTCCTCACGTCTGCTTTATGAACTTCATTCTGTCATTGACGATAGGCACTGTGGACTCTAGCAAATGTTGTCACAACAGTTTTCTGGAGGACATGTGCCTGTGAAGGAACAGGTGGCTGATTAGTATCATTATTCTTATTGAATGCCTGAACAATGGCAGCATAAGTACTTTTCTTTAAAGGAAGTATAGCTGCCTCTAAATATAACTCGGGACTGCAGTTCACCTTTTCTGTTTATTTTATTCTCAACTCGTGAAACTGTGTCTTAGGATTTGGGGTATATAACTTGTTATTCGATATCAGCCAAACAACAGTGAATCAATTGTAATCGTTTTGGCACCAAAGGAAATGGAAGGGACTTAAATATGTTTCCAGAAGACAAAAAGCTTCTCTTCGTGTACACTTTACAACATATGCTACAATTTCAGGATATTTAAAAGTCCAAAAAAAGTTTTCTCACTACTCTTCCTTAAAGACCAACAGGACAAAACAGAGAAAACCAAATAATTCCAACCTACATCTCATTTATCAAATGTTTTGGAGAAATTCAGACTTAAATCCCCCAAAGACTTCCTCTTCTTCTCCCCCTTCCGGCAACAGCATTAGGATGGTACTCCTCACTGTGAATACACCCACTCTCACGCCCGTGTACTATCGGTCCAGGAAGGGGGAGTAGTGTTAGTGCAAACAGATGCGGGCTCCTCTACGCATCCTTGCTGCGTGGGACGTTCTAGGTGCCTGTGGGCAACAGCAGGCTTTCAGACCTGGTTAGAAGGCTTGGCCTCACCACCGGGGCATACCTGGGTACGCTCCCAGAAACGACTGGAAAAATCTTGAATAGGGGATGCTTGTGCCACAGGGCGCTCCCTAAAACCTCATCAATCCTACTCTCTTGACTTTTCGACGTCCCGGATAACCACCCCAGGATGTTAAACATTTCTCCTGGCAAGAGTTTCGCGCCGACCCCTTGTGGGAGCACAGCCAGGTTCGCCCTGCTCACGCTGGCCTCCCGGCTCGCCTGGGATCCGGCAGGTCTGGCAGAGCGGGGTGAGGCTTCTCCTTGATTACTCCAGCTGGGGAAGAGAAGAGGTCAGACGAATTACTCGGCTCTCTCGGATATCCTCCCCCAAGGACTGGTACTTCGGTATTTACGAACCAAAATAATGCTAAAATACAAAATAGCCACCGTGGAGATGCTCAGCCCTCCCGAGTACTCTTCCAAATATCTCTAATTTGAAGTTTAAGAAACAAAACAAAGCCCAAATGCAAATCAGGCAATGTAATACGGAGGAGCCTCTTCCGACAGGCCAAACTAAGATTTTAAAGGAAAGCTAACACACATCCTTCACCACGAACTCATTCTATCTTTTCAGTTAAAAAAATGTGCAATTTTAAGTTCCCCCACTCTCACAAGAAACCCTGCACAGTAACAAGCCGTGGAACAATGGACACCCCCATATCGCTTTGTGTCAGGTAATTACTAAGTGCAGCAGCGGAGGACAGCGAAGCCGAATCGTCAGTGTGTCCTCCGCAGCTTGGCTGAGCGTTCAGGGCTCTGTGTCTCGCCGAAGCCCCATCAAACCGTTCACGCCCATGCCTCTACCCAGAGAGGGACAAATGCAATCCAAGCCTGGCTCTAGGCTTGGACCAAGAGGTCCAAAGGTGGGGCGCGTGAGCGCAGAAAGAGAGAGCAAGGCTTGGGAGAGCAGACGCGCGAAGGCAAGTGGAGAGGAAAGAGTGCCATCGGGCGCGGAGCATCCGGGGCGTGGTGCGGGCGTCCCGACTGGAGAAAGCTAGGTTCGACGCGGGAACCCTGCGCTCCCAGGATCACCCAATTTGGGGGGTTAAACACAGGGCATCGGGACTAGGGTGCGCGCGGGGTCACAGGGTAAAGCTGAGACACGTGTGTGAGTGTGTGAGTGTGTGTGTGAGTGTGAGGGTGGGGAGAGAGAGAGAGGAGGGTGGTGGTGGGAGAGACTAGAGGGAAAAGAAGGAAAATAAAAGAAAGAAAGAAGAGAAAGGGGGCTGAATGCCCAGATGCCCTGCTTCTAAGGGGTTCGTGGAGAGGCAAAAAGCTT
>PVKM010033253.1:0-16078 GCA_004027735.1 Carollia perspicillata
TTTAAAATTGTAAGGTAGAAATGGCCATTTGCAATGATAAGTAGACCACATTCTAATGATTATGTATAGCTTGTACAATAATTTTGATTCTTATTGCACTGAATTGTTTTCATTGTAATGGTTCATCTAATCCTGAACAATTTTATTTATATGCTTAGAATATAAAGTCACTATTACATTTTTGCTGTATAAATAATAAGCAGTGTCAATAGTGGAATTTAGAAGAGAATGATTATAAATGAAAACTGTTATTTTTGAACATGTATTTTACAGCTTGAGAACTAAATGTATTCAGCCGTTCAATTTATAAAAAGAGAAAACTGTGTTTAAAATTAGAATTGTACCACTCAGAGACTATAATTCATGCAGTCATAAGAGAAATATAAATGCCTCATATAAGTGGGTAGAGAAAAAAGTCACTGAAACATTTCAATAAAACATTTGGCAATTAAATATTTCTACATAGAAATTTCTCTTTTTAAAAGCAAGGTAATTGCAAGTCGGGAATCCAGCCTTAGGTCTTTAACATGATTCAGAATCAGAAAGCTATAGAGATCGAACCTAGGTGATAAATAGAAAAAAAAAATGTTATTCTACGAGAAACCTGAGGACCCCTACCCTCCATTGCCCATCAACATTGGCATTATCACTTCTTTACTTTTTTTTAAGCCAAGATGCCCCTTAATTTAATTCTGATGAACCCAGTATACTGAGTAGTTTAATGATCTTCATAAGCAATAAAAGATCTTCTGTGAACTGAAAGTGGTCCTCAACTAATTTTTTTTCAGTAGTGGCGACAGCTTTTCACTGATTAGTCTGCACCCTTGCCCTGTGATCTCCTGGGTTCAGTGCTGCTCTGCGAGAACTGGCTATGAAGCAGAACATAGCCAGCCAACCCACAGGAGATGAAATCTGTGCCCTTGGCCAAGCTGACAGTGCTCCTGTGGCAGGTCACTGAGCTGGGCTCCCTGGGAACAGGGTCCTAGGGAAGTGCAGCACCTGGGTTAAGCCCTGGAGATATGCTCACTCAGTGAGGGTACTCTAGTTTAACTGGGGTACCTCCTTCCCCCATTTAGGTCCTGCTTCAATATCTCCCATATTTTACACTGATAGTGCCCCTTATTCCACGCAGTCTTACCCTTGTCACAAATCCCTTTCTAGAAAGATGCTGGTATACATGTGAAATATCAAAAGGTAATTGCCAGTAACCTCCAAAATAAATCCTGTAGGTACTTTAAAAATTTCTCTCACAAATTTCACCACAGTGAGGAGCAAAGGTATGACAGAGGAAAAGACAAGACATTTTTGCATTTATTCATTTTCTTATTTTACAGCGGAAACCCCCAATGGTGGTAGAAAACCTTTTCGAAGACATGAAGGATGGTGTTAAGCTGCTTGCTCTCCTGGAAGTCTTGTCTGGGCAGAAACTGGTAAGAATCTTTGCCGTGACCAGACTCGTCAAATTGTCCCCATTTGGAATTGGTGGGTGTGGAGCTGGAAGTGTAAGGGACTCTGCGAGTAAAAGATAAAGTTTTTCCCTTTTGTAGTCAGTAATATGCAGGAGGCACTAGAAAACTGGTGGCTTTGGGGAGCAAGGAGTACATTCCCTTTCTTGTTCGTGCATTCCCTCAGTAGACTGAAGACATTGCATGTAGCAGTGGAAACTTAGAAGCAAGAGCAGAGTCCTTCCTCAGTGCTCAGTCAGTCGCGGCTAACTACTGCATCTGGGTGGTATCTAGGCTTAGTTGCAAACAAACATCTATCTTACTTCAAGTGCTTGACTCATATTTGGAGAGGATCGTTGGTCTGTACCTGTGTGTTTGTATAGCTGCTTGTTGAAAAGTAAGCTGAAGTCAACATGGCCTTTTTCCCATAAGCTGTGGACATCCTCCAACATCAGTCACTTGCCATGGGAACAGCTCATGCAGAATCATTTGCTTTTATGCACCTTGAGACCCACTGAGTGAAAAACAACATTGACAGTGAGCTGTAAATATATTTTTCTACATCACTCAAGTAATAAAATATTTATTTTTTATGGCTATTTTTTTTTCATTTCAGAGTGGTAGAGAAGTAAGTAGTTTGTAAACATAAACTACTTATAAGATGTTTCCTGTAATGAGAGAAAGACGCTCAGGAAATAATCTTCATAATGTTATGTAACATACTAGACACAGGGTCTCAGATTGGGAGCACTTATATATTTTTTATTTATCTATTGCATCTTGACAAGAACTACACAATCATTATTACTTAGATAATTTAGTTATTTAAAAATTGCTTTTCCCTGAACATAAATTTCTAGTTAATTTTGTGAAGGAAGTCCTCAAAATAGCTTCTGGAAGATCATTGTTTATTGAAAAATACAAAGTGATACTAATTTTGCATAAGTCTCTTATCCAACTTGATGCATATTGTAACAGATGCTTTCTGTGCCCTGGATGTCATCTCTGCTCACGTCTGATTTCACCCTCACAGGGCTGGACGTGACCACACCCTCTCCCAGCATCTGATCTCACAAACTGGTAGCATATCTCTGGGATTCTTCCCTCGGGGCTTATCAAAATACCAGGCAGCCCTCAGGTGTAGGAGACTTAATGGTCCCAAAGAACCCTCAACCACTGGTGATGAGAGTCCATGAATAATGCTCCAGAATGGCACTTGCAGGAGGAATGGTTCCGAGGCATATTTTACAGATCTCATGGAGTGCCCAGAGGGATCCACGGGGGACCAGGCCCAGCTGCTCACCGTGGACCCTTTATTGGCTTTAACCCCTTCTCCATTTCACTTTTCACAAGTCCTCACTCCTGCTACCTGAGATTGTCTCCCCAGTTACCTACAGGCAGCCAAGTCCTTTTCTTAGGCTCTGTTTTGGGGGAAATTGAACAAGACACATAAATGACCAATTTGGAAGAGATAGACAAAGATGTGAACTACACAAATTGGATTAACATTGAGATGCACATGTCATTGAATTGAAATATATACTCCCTTGATTGCCAGATATAGCTGGTCATGTTCATATATCCTTCTGAATTAATTTATTTCCTAGAAAGTTGAAGAAAGCTTCATTACAATTCAAACGAGTGTATTTAAGAAGCATATTATGCCAAGTGTCCGTATAATTTTGCCACTGTACTTGGCCATCAATATATAGAAACCTTCATGGGCATTTAACTGCCATGATTTTAGAAGTGTACAGTTTGGACATAAGAATCCTACTTCTGTATAAGTGCCTTACTCATTAAGGCATAGTTATTTAAATGTTTGTTTTAAAATCATGTCATAAAATGTATTACCTGGTACGCCCTAATTGGAAAATAAAAAATCATCAGTTTGGAGCTTCCATGGGAGATTATTGAGGGTCGTTAGTCACAGAGAGGAGATCGGTTTACCAGCTATGCAATCATGGAGAAATTACTTTACCTCACGCATCCATCTGGATCCTGTCAATGTCAAGGAGGTTAATGCTATCCATCTCAATGAACTTACTTTGAGTTCTAAAATTAACATCGTGGTACAAGGAAAGCACGTGGTAAGTTTTAGAAACTCAAACATAAGTAAGCAGAACATACTATGGTGCAAATAATATTTTTTTCATTCTCGGAGTCCTCCTTTCTAACCCTGGCTCATATGCTCCACGTATTTTAGCCATCCAAACAGAGCGATGCTATGATATTGCCAATAACGTTTCATGTTAGTATAATTTAAAAAAAAAAATGGTGAGTGACCAACAGTACTTTTTTAAAAAAAACACTATTTTTTTAGAGCAGTTTCAGGTTTACAACAAAACCAAGAGAAAAGTACGGAGATTTTCTGTATATCCTGTGCCCTTCCACACGTAGCGCGAGTACTTTTCATGTAAATATTCCCTAACCTATGTGAGTGTGAGTGGCGGTCTCAGGAGACAACGTAGGAATTTTGAGAATTTCTGCTGTAAGACATAGAGAAACCAGAAAGGCAAATGCGTTAACAGAGAAACGGAGGAGGAATGCCTTTATTGCGTAAACTGAAGCACTTTCAAGGTGCTGTGTGGATGGATAACGCGCCTTTGTGTGTCTGCTAACCTTTAGAGAAGTTGAGTAATGCCAGTTGTCCTCGCATGTTCTTCAGGGGTACTTAAATACACGAAACACATTTTATGGCTAGTTTTTAAAGTTGTAAAGACTATTCTTATTGACCTGTCTTTTAATTGCTGCATCTTGATCTACTCGTCTCCTCCTCTCACAGCCCTGTGAACAAGGACGCCGCATGAAGCGAATCCATGCCGTAGCTAACATTGGCACTGCGCTCAATTTCCTTGAAGGAAGGAAGGTAAGAGAAATGAAACCAAAGCACTCGGAGAAGAGGGTGTGGGCAACAGATGCTGTTAATATCGACCGTGGAGTAAAAACACTGCATATAACCTACAGAGCAGACGCATGCAATATTATTGTAAAATGAGTTTAGATTTACAGAAAAGTGGCCTTTTGAAAAGGGTACAGATGTTTCATGTCTATACTGTCTATACTTCATTTAACTTTTTCTAGTTTAAGAACTTATATATAGTATGCATATGTATACATAGTACAATGATCAAAATACGGAAATTCAAACTGGTCTGAAACTATTCACTGAAGCATAGGCATTAGTCTGATTTCTTCATTTTTCCCCTGGTGTCTTATTTCTCTTCAGGATGCAATCAATCACACGCCTTGTATTTGGTCCTTTTTCTCTTCTTCTCTATGGTAGTTTCTCATTCTTTCCTTGTCCTTCATAACTTTGACACTTTTGAGAACTGCTAGTCAGTTATTTTGAAGAATACTTCTCCACTTCATGATTATATGGAAGTTACACATGTTTTGCAAGAATCCCAGGGAATTGATGTTGTAATCTTCTCCATGTATCATATTATAGGCTACAAGCTACTGATAGGTCTTATTGCTGGTCATGTTAATCTTCATCAATGGTAAGGTCGTTTCCTGTATTTCTTTTCTGGTAAAATTTTTATTTTCTCTCTGTATTATGACTGAGAGATACCTTAGGGAGATAACTGAGATTGTGCTAATATTCTTATTCTTAAACTTTGTTCACTAATTTTAGCATTGATTGCCTTCAGGAGTTATTTCTGTGCTGTTTGCTTAAAGGTAATTTCATATTTCTCTCATCTTTATACATTCATTAATGGGAATTGTACTGCAAGAAAAGATTTCCTCTTTTCCTCCATTTTTATTCAATTATTTATTTTATCATAAACTCATAGATACTTATTTCGTTCTGTAGTTTTAATTCAATACTACCGTTATTGTTATTGGGTTCAAATTGTTGGCCATTAAAAGTCTCTTCAGGCTGGCTCTTGTTTATCTTGTATTTTCCCTGCCCCAGTTCTAGAATCAGCTACTTCTCTAAGGAAGCTTTGATCCTTTTATTAGAAATGGCATTATTTGGAAACCAAGATTTGGGTGTGCTCATTGCTACTGAGATTTCATTCCTCCTAGGCCCTCTCAACAGACAGATCTAGAATATGTTCACTAATCTGTGCCCCCGTGCCCCCATCTCTCCCTCCCCCCTCATTTCCTCTCTAGCCATGTGTGTGTGTGTGTATGCACATACTATATATACACATACATACATATACACACATACACACATATCATATAGTATATATACATACACTATGTATACTATAGATAGTATATGTATATATACTATACTATATATGCGCTAGTAGTTTAAACTAATACTTCTGATTTCAGTTCACTTCCACAATATTTATTCTAGCTTTCTATGCTTGTTTCTGCTTTCTTTTACAGTGAGACTATGGCTCTCATCTATAATATACTCACTTATTTTTCATCTCTACTATGCACATAAAATAGTTTCAGAATTGTTGCTAACCCCTAACCCTGTGAGAAACAGATTTACTGACTGGAGAGCAGCATTTCTGTGCAGCTCTTTTGGTCCTTAGCACTGCAGTAGCCAGTCAAAGGCTGTTTCCCAAGGTTACTTAGGTTACTTCTGTTCTTTCCATCCCATTTACTGTGATGATGTTATTCATTTGAAAAAGAGTTCTAGTCCATTGTGGATAACCTCCCCATATGCACACACACATTCTAGTTGATTATTTGGTTTTTATTTTGGGCAATGAGATCATTACTCTGATTCTAAGAGTAAAAGTTATACTTAGAGAGATGCCACTCCTTCCTCATCCTTACTACTCCATTATCATTGCCTTCCCTTTCACTTCCTTTCACTCCTCTAGGTCAATAGTCTCTCTAGTTTCTTATTTATGTCTTGGTTTCTTTTGCACAAGTGAGCAGATATGTCTTCATATACCCCCTCTTTTTCACATGAGGGAAGTGTATTATAGATGTACTTTTGCACTTTTTAAATTTAACAGCATGTCTTAGAAATCATCCAAATCTGTTCAGTTCATGGAGGTCTTCCTCATTCATCTTCATAGCTGCATAGTATCCCATGGTCTGGATATGCCAGAGTTTATTTAACCACTCTTCTAAGAATGAGTGGTTAGATTGTTTCTAATATTACTCAAACAGAAACAATGATACAATTAATAACTGTCATACATACTTCCATATTATTGAAAGTACACTTCCTGGGTAAATTCCTAGAAGTGTGATTGCTAGGTCTAAAGGTAAGTGTATACATAGTTTTTTAGGCATTGCCTATTTTCCTTGAAAATGGTTGTACCAATACTCTCAGATTTAGCCTTTCGTAATTTGGGCCTTCACCCTTACAACCTCATTTAACTTTAATTGCCTTCTTGAAGGCCATACTTCCAAATACAGTCACATTGTGAACTGGGGCTTCAACATAAACATTTGGGGGACACACAGCTCAATCCATCTTGGTTTCTGGCTTGCAGAATCAAAATTTTCCACACTCTGTGGGTCAAGTACAGTGCTCTAGTCCAGGGTTCTGAAACACTGACGTACATCACAACCACCTGGAGGCTTTGTTGAACTAGCTTCTTGGTCTGCAGTCCCTCAGCTTCCGGTTCAGCGAGTCTGGGGTGAAGTCCCAGATTCTGCATTCTCAGCGAGGTCCCCAGTGACGTGTTGGCTGCTCCTCTGAGTTCACTTTGAGAACCGCTGGTCCAATATTCTCCTCTGGTTTTATTCAGTCGTGTACTTCCATCCTCCTTCTGGCTTCTGGAAATGTTTCAATCTCTTCGGATGTCTCTCTGTTGCTCATCCCACCTCCTAGGCTGTTAAGAATTTATTGTAAGCTTAATAGGATTTTTCAAAGGAGAGGAAGTCAAAAGCAAACAAACCTGTGCTCTGTAAATCCATTGTGGAACCACAGTTTTTAGGAGAGAAAATAATGATGAAAAACATTTTTTTGCAAGTTGAGCAAAATATCATTAGGTTCTGTAAGTTAAATATATTAACTCCATAGTATGGTAGAGCTGGGTAGATATAGGAAAATCAACTTAAATTCAATCACATTTTTTTAAAAAGAATGATACGCAAGGAAAAGGAATGATCTGTCCTCTACGAAATGCATTACAGTCTCTCTCGGTTTCTTGGGGGGTGGGCTCCAGGACCCCAAAGATACCAAAGCCTAAGGATGCTCAAGTCCCTTATACAAAATGGCATGGAATTTGCGTGTAACTGCACTCATCCTTGAGTATACTTTAAATCATCCCTAGATTACCTATAATACCTAACACAGTGTAAGTATCATGTAAATAGTTTACCGTATTATTTAAGGAATAAGATAAGAAAAAAAAGTATGTGCATTCTCTGCAAGCCCAACCATCATGGACCTAACTACATAGTACATGTCCCCAACAACAAAATTTATGTTTTTAGAATATTTTCGATTGGTGGTTGGAACCCAAGGATACAGAGGGTGAACTGTAATCTTATGCTTATTAGGATATGTTATAAATCTATGGTCCATGGATACTAAAACAAATGTGGAGAAAATTCCAGAGAAATTGTAAAAGAATCAAAATAATTATAAAAATTGCAATAGGTTCCGTTATAAAAGTTTAAAGAAATTGGAAGGTTCTTATTTTCCACAAACATAGTATATGTCTTGCCCAGGGCTAGGCTTCAAAGAAGTAGACACATAAGCTGACAGTCTGCGTCAGTTCTCGATTGTTTTTTGTCTCTGAACATGATGTATGAAAGTTGCCAGGGAGACAAAATTCCATAAATGCAAATCAAATTACTTTCAATGCTTTTTAGGCTAGCTTTTAACACTACTCCTCTTAATGGATAACTAGCAAATTGAAACTAATTACTCAAGAGAAAAGTATTTGTGGGATGATTATGCACCTGATAAATTTTTATTAAAGTAAACCTTTTTCAAAGTTCTGAACTTTATTATTAACAATAAAACAGCTCATGAAATTGTGGCTGAACATTATTAAGTGAGGAGTTGGAGTACTTTATTATTATTTTTTTGTTTTTTTAGGGATTATGAAAAGGTTGATGAGCAGTTCTAATTGTATTCTATAGACATTGACTGAGATAAAAATCCTTTTGCTAGGACTCAGGAAATAACATTGCTGATTGCCGGGAAGGCTTTGAAATGAATAATTGGGAACAATTGTAAGCAGATTAGCCTGTGTCTTGAATACTTGAGAGTTATCAGTGCCCAAAAGTAGGCAAGGACACTAACGGTTTTTTTCCACTTTACTCTTTCTTGGCTTTCCTTTGTCTTTAAAATGCATTCTTCAAATAATGCTATAAATTTCCTACCTACATTGTTATTCCCTTTGAACAAATAGGGCTGATTTTCAAAGGTTATTTATGTTTGTGTATCATCTTCTCCCTTTGCTTTTCATGTCAGTCCATGTACAGAGGATCACCGGTTAGTACAAATTTTAGAATTTTTAACTCCTGACTTTTATAGGTAAAAGAGAACATAAGTTTCATGCTATTTGGTAACAAACTTCAAAGTAAGTGCACCTTCTTAAACTATTCATTCCAGTTTCTTTTAAGTTCAAGTCCAGTCCTGAATGTAAAGAATAACCTTTTTTTTTTTCTGTCTGGCACTTGGTTGGTAATTACTTGCATGATGGCATATTTTTTCAACTGAAAGTGTTTTATTTCATTTTGTAGTTAATTTTATTGTGTGCACCTAATGAATGCTCCTGAAATCCCCACTGAAACCGTGTGCTCGTTGTTTTCATCACGGCTCACCCTGCTCCCCTGTGTGTATCACTGCATAGGCATGGCCAAGCCTTCCTGATGTCTAATAGAGTGCTCACCGTTGCAGAGTTAAATGGGTTACCATCTCCCAGTACATTACTAGTACAGTTTTTCTTTTTAAACAGATTAAATTAGTCAACATTAACGCCACGGATATTGCTGATGGCCGACCCTCAATAGTTCTTGGACTGGTGTGGACCATTATTCTCTATTTCCAGGTATTGTGCTCGCTACAGCTCCCTTATCAGTTGACATAACGTCATGGAGGGAAGTCACAGTGGACATTTTAATAATGCTGTCATTTGTCATACTTTGGGGGTACATCCTCAAGCTGGCAGAAATCTGACCTTCACACATACATTGGTTTTTGGTAGCAGAATCCTCTTCTTCCCTATACAGGTGTTATATACATGGAACTCCCCCCAAAAACTCTGGCATAGGTCCCCAATAGGAAAAGCGGAGAGGACACAGTGAGCATGACATTGGAACAGGAAGTTCAGAAAATTTTTCTTTGGTCTCTGGAAAGGCCCTCCTATACTCCTATTAAGGGGTGAAATTAACTTGCCATTCCATCCAGAATAACAGTTCTAGCCTTCATGATTTTAGAGCAGTTTTAAATTTATAGAAAAATTGAGTCCAAGGTACAGAGATTTCCTTTATAACCCTGCCCTCACCCACACATAGCCACCCCATAACCAACATCTCTGATCAGAGTGGTACGTTCGTTACAACTAAAGAACCTATATTGACACAGCATTGTCCTTCAAGGCCCATAGTTTACATTAGGCTTTTTACATTTACTTTTGGTGTTGTGCACTCCATGGTTTGGGTAGCCATTAGGTTTTATTTATTAAGCCACAATATTTACTGAGTGTTAATTACTGCATGAAAGTTACCTCTGCACAGTTTTAGATGCAGCAGGGAGTACCAAGGGGAGTAAGATGTCAGTCCTGTCCTTTAAGAACTTACATTTTGTTGGCAGTGTTCAGGGTATTAAGATAAGCCATTGTTAGCTGGAAAAGTAAACTTCTGGGGAAAGAAGAGCAAAGATAACCCTTCTGTCCTCACGATGGTTTACGCACTGCAGATCGAGGAGCTGACCAGCAACCTGCCGCAGCTGCAGTCCCTGTCCAGCAGCACATCTTCTCTGGACAGCATGGCCAGCTCGGAGACTGCCAACCCCCCCAGCAAACGGAAGGTGGCCACCAAGATCCAAGGAAATGCTAAGAAGGCTTTGTTGAAGTGGGTTCAATACACGGCAGCCAAGTAAGTACCAGGAGTGTGGACACATTTGAAACCCTTGAATAATCTGAGTGATCAGTTTATCACTGTGTCCATCTCCCAATAATTACAGCATTTGGAGAGACATTTGAATAAGTGGCTCTGATTCAGGTCTTTTGTTGTTCTTTCCTTGAGTTAAAATATAAACACAAATCATCACTAATACACTAGGAAAATGCTGCACTGAAGCCAATTCCTTCTTCATGTCATTGGGCCTGATTAATTAAGTCATTTAATCCCTGCACTGTGATTAGTAGCATGAGGGCTAATTCTATTTAAGTCATTGTTTGGACTTTTGCTCCCATTAAAGAATCTTTACACAAATAAACTTGAGATTTAAACTTGATAATCTTGTTATGAGACTTGGGTTCATTTAATAATAATGTGAACTAAAGTTCACCTTTTGAAATATTGTATTTGTTGTTATTTCCTGTGAATTTCTAGCAATTTTATTTTTTAAGTTTTTTCCTTTGGTTTCATCATGTATCTGGAATGTCAACTCTAGGTTTATGGATGGATAATTTGCTTCTAGTTTTGTTTGCTTGTAGGTAAAATAAATTTACATATGTGTCCATTTATGCGATAATTGTGGATAGAAAAGTACTACTCTGAAAAAGTACCATTTCATAACAATTTCAATACAATTTTTAACTGATCATACCAATATTTTGTGGAGAGGTGTGGTCAGTGGTAAGATGTCGTCACAAAGAAGTTGTGCTTTTGTATGATTTTCTAAATGATATGTACTATGAACTTACTTACTATTTTGTTTTGGGTGCCTAAATCTAATCCGTATTGTATTCTTTATTTCTGGAAAATGGTTGTAAACAAGTATTTACCAATATAAAATATTGAGGCATTAAACATAGGGAGTTCTCTTTTAAAGTACTTGAAAAGCAAAATGAAGGAGAGACAAGCATGAAAAAAGTATAATTAGTGTCACTAATGTATATAGTTTTGTTTAATTTTTAAAGTGTGTTGGTGGTTTTCTAACCTGGGGTATATTTTTTAATCAAATTGCATTCAAAAATATTTTTGAAAGCAAATTTGTGGCTCTTGAAAGACTGTAGCAGAAGTGAAATGAAAAGCCCCTCCCCCATTGCCGGTAGGCTGTTTGCGTCCCACCTGCAGTGCGTGCGCCTCACCAATCTCCTTGGCCGTGTAAGCGGACGAGGAGGAGACCGGCAGGCACATGCTATGGCGTTTGTCATGGTGCTGCTGTAATAAGACTTTGTGTTTAATGTGAGTTTTTATATAAAATTTTGAAAAATTTGAGTAGTGCACCAAAAACTGTTCCAGCAGCATAAGAGAGTTAAGCCCCCCCCCCCGACTCTGTCTCTTTTACTTTTTAACAATGTCATGTGCTAACAGTATGGACTCCCAGAAATGAGAGCACGCCTTATGTTCAACTAAGAAAAAGAAAATAATTGTATTTCGGGACAACATTAATAATATAAGCAAACAAAGACATGTATATCAGATCCAGTCAAAATAACTTAGTAAAGTGTATCAGAGGTCAAAAATGCCTGAGAACTGTGTATACTTCATCACTTTTTGCATCTAAGATTCTTAAATGAGAGGTTTGGACTAATACAACCTTTTCAGGAATATCATCTATACTTTGATCTAATATGAGACAGAGTAGGGTATGTGTGTTCACAAACAGTAAATATAGAAGAAAACGTAGTGAAATGTTTTGGAGTTATTCCAACACAGTAAATATTTAGAGATACATTTTGTATATTTATTTTTCAAAAATGTCTAAAACAGTAAACAAGTTCAAGAAAATCAGAAAATATATTATATAATGGATATTTATTAACTAATTGTTTATTTATATCCCATCTTCTTTTGTTAAAAAATATTTTGAGGTGGCTTATGAGACTCAGAGTACAAAGCAAGAAAATATGGGCAAAGGGTAAATATAGGTAGAAAAGTAAAATGGAGCCAGAGGCAAATATGCACATGAATGGATAACAGAACATTCTGCTCAGCCCGGGTAGGTATTGGCCAGTACGTTGACTGAAAAAAATTATATTTGTCTACCAAAGACAGAAACTCTAAAAGAACTGGGAGAAGATTCAAGATTGCTTTACAGATACTGGAGTCTTACAAAATTGTTTTTCTAAAAAAATATTTAGTTAGGAAGCCAATGATTAGATCAAATGATACTGTATTTAGGGTATTATATTTTATGCAAACTGAGTGTCCTTTGGTAAAACATTATTGAAAGTGAATCTTAAGTTTAGGAGATAAAATTTAAGGGCATTTATCAACTTTTGATATTAATTGGTTTTATCAGTCAGATATGTTTTATCTTACAACTCATAAAATTTTTGAGAACATTGGGTAAAATAAGAGATTTGAATGATGTTATTTCATTTACTGTTTATTATACCCTGTTCATGTGCAATACAGTTTGCTTATCATTATCATTAAAAATGTTAGTTTTTCAAACATTTGTTTTTGCAATTGTATCCTTTTTTGTTTTGCTAGCCATTTTTACCTAAAATAGTTTTATTTAACGTGTGGTTTAAATTGAGCATCTCAATTCCTGAAAAATCTAATATGGAAATCTTTAAGTATAGAACCAGAATTTTTACATCTTATTACCCTCTAAAAATACTCTTCTGCTCAGTGTTTCTCAAAACCAGTTAACTGATCTAGATCACCACTTATTTATTGCTAATGAGTGCTGGATTCTGCACGAGGCCTTGAGAAAAATGCGTGTTTTGCATTCAGAATGTGACAGTCTTCTTTCATGTTTTGATTTCACAAAGGCAGACTGGCGTAGAAGTAAAGGACTTTGGGCGGAGTTGGAGAAGCGGGATCGCCTTTCACTCAGTCATCCACGCCATTCGACCAGAACTAGTGGACTTGGAGAGAGTGAGAGGAAGATCTAACCGAGAAAACCTGGAGGAAGCTTTTACTATCGCCGAAACGGAACTGGGGATCCCCAGATTACTAGATCCCGAAGGTTTGTTCCATAACATTTCACACAGCTCGGTGGGTTCGTATGTTTTACACTGAGAAATTACAGGTGACTTTCAAGACTCTATGAGAGGCTAGACAATTTGAGAAAAGCACAAATAAATAGTATCTTCCTGTACTCACTTCTTTTGGAAAAATAATTATTGCTACATTTGGGAGCAAAATATAGCTCTATCGCTGCAAACAATATTTTGGCATCCGTGGCTCGGTGAGGCGAACTGTACTCATCGTACTAGTGGGTGGAATGGAAGCTTTATAAGCGTGTGTTTGAGGGGAGCCATGTCACTGGGACTGCCGCATGTGTATAACTCCAAAGAATCTGGAAAAAATAAAAGATTGTAATTACCTAAGATCACATCTTTAAAACATCAGTTTGTAAATACTTAGAAATGTTGATAACCATCCAGTGTTTTGGTTGTCAATTGGGAAAACTACACAAATGATTCACTAATATTTTTCACTGCAGTTGTTGGGGACCATGTTGGTAAGGCTCTGAATTTGAAGACTTTTTAGAAATGGAGTTAACTCTTTCAAATTTTCAAAAGGCAATTTTGAGGACTTGAATAAACTGAGTTTTTCATTATATTGAAATAAAAGTGTCAAAGTGAATTTCCCAAAAGTTAGAGATAATTTCATATTTGCATTGGCATGTATGGAAATTTTATTAATGAATGCAGAAGTGAAAATACAGTATAAGTGAGTTATTTTGGAAGGTAAAACAGTGTCAAAGTGGACACACTTGCGCTTCCAAGAGAAAGCTTCAGAGCCTTACAGTCAGTCTCTTCTGGGACGAGGGAGCAGCCTGGTGATTCCTGGCCCAGGAACCTGCTTTGGGCCCCTCGATTCACAAGGGGATCCAGGGCTTCCCACCTCATTTATGCACAAAAAGACCCAACAATATCCAGTGTACCTGGGGAAAGCCTCACCCTTATCTCAGCCCTTAATTTCAGAGGATGCACCTGAGCTCAAATTTTTCCTGGAATGGGATGTGAAGAGAGTATAATTTTTTTTTTTTGTATCCACTGGTCCAGAGAAATGTAATATTTTCATTGATGATCAGAGAATAAGATGGCCCAAACCCAGGCCATCCCATGTGAGGTGATCCTTTCTTTTCCCAATGAAAACTTCCCTATCAAAAAGCTATTTAATCAACTTGAATATATAAGCTTTTAGGGATATAGATTAAACAGAACAAAATCTATTATAATACTTATTTTGTGATTTAGTTACATATATACTTAAAAGTATATATGTACTCATATATTAAATGTTGTTTTTCTTTCTACTTTCACATTTTGTGTTACTCATTCTTCACATGTATCTTCTATATCAGTGGTCTTGTCCTTTCTAAAATCACCATTGGGCCATCTTACAAATTCCAGTATACATTATCTTTGTTTCTTTTTAAGTTGTTTAAGTTGCAACTTTTTAAATCCCACATTGATAGGCCTGAGAAATTATATCTCAAAGCACAAAGAACACCACAAAATATTAGGTCAGTTTTATATTTCCATTTTGATTTTTTTGTTTCTTTTGTCTTATTTTTTGCTCTGTAGGTACATATTTTATATTTTTTTAAAAAGATTTTCTTTATTTATCTTTAGAGGAGAAGGGAAGGAGAGAGGGAGAGAAACATCGATGTATGGTTGCCTCTTGTGTGTCCCCTGCTGGGAACTGGCCTGCAACCCAGGCATGTGCCCTGACTGGGAATTGAACCTCGATCCTTTGGTTCACAGGCCCGCGTTCAATCTGCTGAGCTACACCAGCCAGGGCACACTTTATATTTTTAATCTCCAAAATACAATCACGTCTTTCATTTACTTTAAAAAGAATATTTAAAAGACTTTTTATAACATTCAACACATTTTATTCATATAGTCCTACCCCATGCATAATTATTAAATTTGTATAAATATCTTTGCCTGATTTTTACTAATTTTATTAGGTAAACATTTATAAACTTAACATGACAATGACTGGAATCTTTTTAGGTTCTGTGTCTCCTTCAAAAAATACTTGATTGTTTGAAGTACAGTAATTCAGAGAGAATGCTTAACAATGGAAAGGCTTTCTAAAGAATTGAATATATGGCATCTTCCTTTTTTCTAAAGCAAAATTTGTAGGATTTGGGGGCAATATATATTTGGCCATACATACTTACACAAGCTTTATGGTCACTTGTTACTCAGTGCCGCACCTGTGTTTTAAATACTGCCCACTCACTGCAGTTCTAAAATTCACCTAATACTTGTATTTGATTTACTAGATTGAATGTCTGACTAGCCATATAACATCTCAGGTTCTCATCAAATAATGTTGAGATTTAGATGAAACAAATACTACTTTTCTAAACCTCTTAGTTAATATGTCATCTTTATGAATTATAAAATTTCCACCATGCGTCATTCAGACTACATTTGTTCCCTGCCCCCCTCACAAAAGCTTTAACTACAACCTTTATTTTTCTTCTTGCTTTAGAACAGTGCCCTTGATATACTGGCTAGATTTCAAAACTTGTATTACCATGATATAATGTGAATTAATGTATTCACACTTGATTTTGGTTTTCCCAGATGTGGATGTAGATAAGCCAGATGAGAAGTCTATCATGACCTATGTCGCCCAGTTTCTGAAACATTACC